>JAOTQJ010033017.1:0-91638 GCA_025642045.1 Solanum sejunctum
TGTATTGAGGTTGTGAGGTGACTTTTATATGGAGGGATACTATTATAATATTATATTATTAGATATGGTTGATTTCGATGTGATTTTGGGTATGGATTGGTTGTCACCTTATCATGCTATTCTTAACTGACATGCAAAGATTATGACCCTATCTTGCCCTGACTTGCCTAAGTTGATGTGGATTGGAGCACATAGCTCCTACCCTAAAGACGTAATTTCTTATATGCATGCTTGACAACTGATGGGAAGGGGTGTTTGGCATATTTAGCTCATGTTCAGGTTGTTTCTCAGGAACCATCATCATTGGACACTGCCAGGGTTGCTAGAGAGTTTATGGAGTTATTTCGGATAGATTTACTAGTGTCTCTCTGGATCGGGATATTGACTTTATTATTGATGTGGAGCTGGGCACTAAGCCCATATATGTTGCTCCTTATCAGATGGCTCCAACTGAATTGAAGGAGTTGAAGGAACTATTAGAAGATTTGTTAAACAAAGGCTTTATCTACTTGAGTTGATCTCCATGTGGTGCTCCTGTATTGTTTGTGAAGAAGAAGGATGGTACTATGCATATGTTTATTGACTCTCGCCAGCTTAACAAAATGACCATGAAGCCCAAATATCCCTTGCCTCGTATTTATGATCTTTTTACCCATTTGTAGGGTACCTTAGTATTCCCCAAAAATTATTTGAGGTTTAGTTATCATTAGTTGAGATTTTGGGTGTATGATATCCTAAAGATAGTTTTTAGGACACGTTCTGGGCATTATGAGTTCATGGTTATGTCTTTTGGGTTAACTAATGCCCCAACTACTTTTATTGAGTTGATGAACAAAGTGTTAGGCTTTATTTAGACATCTTTGTGATTGTGTTCATAGATGATATCTTGGTTTATTCCAAGAGGAGGCAGATTATGTTTAGCAATTAAGGACTATACTTCAAAGATTGAATAAAGAGAAATTGTATGCTAAGTTCTCAAAGTGCGAGTTTTGGCTGGACTTCGTTGCATTTCTTGGCCACGGTGTGACAAAAGAGGGTATTATGGTCGATCTGGCCAAGGTAGCAATTGTTTGTAAGTGGGCTAGGCCTACTTTGGAGATTGAGATTAGGAGTTTCCATATTTTAGTGGGGTATTATCGATGTTTCTTTCAGGGTTTCTCATTTATAGTAGCCCCGTTAACCAAATTGACTCAAAAGGTTATAGCATTTCTATGGTCAGATGATTGTGAGTTGAGCTTCAAAAAGCTCAAAGATTTGATGACTTTGGCAATTATTCTTGATTTACCCGAGGAGGGAGTTCCATTTGTGGTATATTGTGATGCTTCAGGTATGGGTTTTGATGATGTATTGATGCAAAAGCAGAGAGTGATAACCTATGCTTCTAGATAGTTGAAGGTGTATAAGAAGAACTACCCTACCCCTGACTTGGAGTTGGCTGCATTTGTATTTGTACTGAAATTTTGGCAACATTATCTTTATGGGGTGAATTGTGAGATCTTTACCAATCATTGGAGTCTCAAATATATCTTTACTTAGCCTAATCTGAATAAGAGACAATATACGTGGTTGCAGTTGCTTAAGGATTATGATATCACTATTCTCTATCACCTTGGGAAGGTCAATATGGTGGCAGATGCTTTGAGCCAGAAGGCTAAAAGTATAGGGAGCTTGGCATCCTTGAGGGATGAGGAGAGGTCCTTAGCTATAGAGGTTTAGTCACTTTCTAGGTAAATGGTTCATTTGGAAATTTCTCCTCCTTAGAGTATTTTGGCATTTGTTGAGGCTAGATCTTCTTTACTTGATTAGATATATGCTCATCAGTTTGAGGACACCAGATTATGCATGATTCATGATAAATTGTTGAGAGGTGAAGCCAAGGTGGCTATAACTGAAGCTAATGGTACATTGAGGGTTAATGGTAGCGTTTGTGTGCCTACAGTTGGGGATTAGATGAGATTGATAATAGAGAAGGCCCATTATGCTAGCTAGATATTCCATCTATTCGGGTATGGCTAAGATGTATCATGATCTTAAACAATATTATTGGTGGTTTGGCATGAGTAACGACATAGATGAGTTTGTGGCCAAGTGTTTCAATTGCCCATAAGTTAAGTATGAGCATCAAAAGCCCAGTGGATCGATGCAAAGGATGCCCATTCTAGAGTAGAAGCGGGATAAAGTGACTATGGTTATTTCAACAGCTTTGCCATTGCCTTGTCAAATTTGATTCAATTTGGGTGATTGTTGATCAATTTACCAAGTCAGCACACTTCATACCAGTAAGGACTAGCTATAGTGCGAAGCAATTGGCTAGATTATATATCCCATACATTGTCAGATTGCATGATGTGCCAGTTCCTATAGTATCAGACATAGGTCTATGTTTACTTCTCATTTTTGGTGGGCTGTATAGTGTGGTTTAGGTACTAGAATTGACTTGAGTTTAGCTTTTTACCCTCAGACTGATGGTCAGTTAAAGAACACTACTTAGGTGTTGGAGGACATGCTTAGGGCCTGTGCTGTTGATTTTGGGGCTCGATGGGACCAAGACTTACCATTACCAGAGTTTGCCTATAACAATAGTTACCATTCCAGCATGCAATTAGCACTGTTTGAGGCCTTGTGTGGCCAGAGATGTAGATCACCCATTGGATGGTTAGTTTCAGGTTCATCTGAGAGTAGGCTTCTGACAATCTAGAGTCTCCAGAAGAGTTGTGTTGATAGGAGGGTTAGGCCTCTTGAGTTCTTTATTGGTGATAGTATTTGGATAAAAGTCTCACCCATGCAGGATGTGATGAGGTTGGACAAAAGGGGCAAGCTTAGTGCTAGATTCATTGGCCCATTTGAGATTTTGAGGATAGTTGGTGAGGTAGCCTATGAGTTGGCTTTACCACTGAGAGTATATTCTAGTCATCCTATTTTTCACATTTCTATGCTTCGTCAGTATATTCTAGATGAGTCCCATGTGATTTCTTATGACTCTATTGAGTTGGATCTCTAGTGAGATCCAAAGATATACGTTCAGTGAAGGCTCAGTGGTGGCACCTTTCTAGTTATGATACCACTCTGGAGTTGGAATTAGACATGCGGTCTAGATATTCCAGTCGTTTTGAGGCTTTAGGTACTACTATTTTCCTTATGTTTGAGGATGAAAATTCATTTTAGTGATGAATAGTGTAATAGCCTCGTTGGTCATTTTTGGCTTTACCTATAAAAAATACTATTTTACTATTTCTAAGTTGCTTTGCGCCTGCTTTGAACTATATGAATGCTTAGAACTGGAATACTGAGTTTTAAAAGTTGAAAATATGTGTTTTGGTCTTTTTGAAAGCTTAAATTGTTAAAAAAGTTAGTTTGTTATCATTCTAAGTTTTGGAGGTCAGATCGAGTATCTGTAGATTTCATTAGCTCTGGAATGTCAAAACTAAACTACAAGAAGTTACAGAACTGAATTTGAAGTTAAAATGAAGTTTTTAGGCCCAAAGTTGTGATTTTAATCATTTTGGAATCAAAGTTTGACTTTGATCAATATTCGGAGTTCGAAGCTCAGATCAAAACTCTGATAGTTCTAATAGTTCTGAATGGTGAAAGTAAGACTGAAATGGTTTTCATCATAATTTTTGGAGTTTCTGTGGGCAGTTTTGGTATTTTGAGTTTTAAACTAGTTCTATTGACTTGTATTGGTAAATATGTCGTGGAGACCTCAGAATCAAATTCCAATGATTCTGTTGAGTCTGAATTACTGTTTCTACCATGGATATATATAAAGGTTGTGAAATTTTGAGTTTAGTTCAGTTTCAGGGGTTCGTTTTAAGTTTTGGCAATGGATTGTGTGGGGGTATCTGGTGCAGTCCATTTTTGTTCTCCATCTTTGCAAAGGTATGTGGTGCAGTCCAATTTTAAAGACGTAAACCCCCCATTTTACTCCATTTTAATTGAGGGGTAGGGGAAGGAGAAACGGGGAGGGGATTACAATATAGGTATTGAACTCTCACCAACAAGGTGGGGGTTCAGATAGCCAAGTAACTAAGCTACTAAGATTCTCCACTCCATTGTCAGTATTTCAAGCTTTGAGAGGCTGTTTTTGAAGAGAATTTTCAGAGAAATATTTTGGGTAAGTGTTTCTAACATTCTATTGACTAATTTTCATGGTTTTTATCTTTATTTTGATTGAATTTCATAATTTTGGATGTCTAAAATTGCAAATTGTTGGTCTATGATCTTGAAACATTAAATGATGATTTCTCCATTGATTTGAACTTGATTTTAGTGGAATTTTCACTGATGAACTCTATTTTTGTGTAGAATCCAAATTCGAAGTCAATTTCTAGGTTTCAGACTTTAAAATTTTAGCCCTAATTTGACCATTTTACCTCTAAGCCTAAATATGCCAATATGAGTATTAAAATGTACCTCTTGATGCGTAGTATCGATTTTTAGTAGTGATGGATTGACCCATAGATCATTTTGTGGCTTGAGTTGATTGAAAGCTTATTCGAGTATCGTTTTATCATTGAGGCTAGTTCGGCTAACCTTTGTGGGACTAAATTTGAGTTATTGAGCATGCTATTATGATGATTGTGAGATGTAGATGGAATTGTGATCCGATATGATGATATGATTGAATTTGATAAGAATATGATGTCGTATATGCTGAATATTGTGTAAATGGCGATTGTATTAACTAATTGAGATGCAGTCTTGTATTTTGATAAATTTTATAACTAATTGATGATGAGTATGATCAGTGTAAGAGTTATGAGCCCATTTGGGGTACTTGTGGAACATGTTTCAATGACATATGGTTATTTGTGAGTGGTGATGAGATGAGACAAGGTTTAGCAATACAATGTTAATATTCCATTGTTGCATTAGTATGCACCTATCTTTTATTGACTAGTAGCATTAGTATGCACAGATGTTATACTCCTTTGTTCCATTGTTATGCACATATTTTATAATGGACTGGGTGCATTGATATGCACAGATCTTATTTTTGGGTTGGATTGATATGCACACATGTTATATTTTATGGATTGCATTGATATGCACACATTTGATATATGATTAATGCATTGTTATACACATTTATCATTGGATTTACATTATTGGAGATATTATAATGCACAGTGAGATAGTCGTTATAGCATATGACGCCTTGAGATACTTCTGATTATGACCTACAATGCCTTATCATATATATATATATATATATTAGTATATGGCCTGTGACACCCCTGGGTTCTATCTTGTAGCTTTAGCTCGATTGATGTCTATATCGGCCCGTGACAATCGTGATTCTACCTCATACATGATCTGCAATGTCATTGCATTCATGCATTAAATTGCATTGCATCATTGGATTGGTGACAATCTATAATTGTCTTTATTAATTATTTTACTGAATTGTGTACTAACCATTTTGATGCAGGAGATAGGATTTTTCGTTATTAGATACTTATTCAATTTCTCTTACCCAGTAGTTGAACCTACTAGGTACATTTTGATGTACTTACCCCTATTTTGTTTCCTGCAGACTGAGCATAGGGTTCAGGACATTGTATTTGTTCATTTCATCTAAGCATTATCGGTACCATCTAGATTTTAGTGGTGAGGTTTAGACTTCAAGTAGCCATGGATCTTTGGGTTTTGTTTTTATTTTTTATCTCTCAGACTATGTATCATACATTATGAGACAATATTGTATTTACTTTTGAGACAATTGTACTTTCCCTTCAGTACCATTTTAGAAGCTCTTGTACTCATGACTCCAAGTTTTGGTAGATTGTTATATCTTATGAGTTTATTTCTGCTTTATTTATCTTTCTTTAGTGCCAATCTGTTTTGGGTTGTGAAAAGAAAGAATATAATCCATATTTGGTTATCCTTACATAATTTGAAGTTTTGAATCTTGAAATGGCTTGGGGAATTCACAAGATTATCTTCAAACCCTATTTCTTTCCTCACTTGAAACCTTGCTCTAGTTAGAGAAGGTCTTTTAGTATAAAAAGATTGAACTGATGTTTAGGGATTTATTTAGGCGTAAAAACATCGAGTTTAAGCTTTGAAAGAGTGGAAAAAGACCAACATATCCTTTCTTAATAAGTTGTCAAAGTCATTCACGGGCCCACCTATGGCCCGTAGAAACTTCCATGGCCTGTAGCAACCAATTCGTAAATTTTTAGGCAAATTTTATGGACTCTGGCATGATTCCATGAGCCTAATCTATGGCCTTTAAAAGCATCTATGACCCATAGACGGGACCGCTAAATGTGGAATCGAAAGATGGATTTTTGACATTTTTCCTTAAGTTAACAGTACAGGCCGTACATCAAACCACAACCCATAACTCAGCTTGTCACCCACCACTGCTCTGGCCGTCTACAGTAAAATGACTATAATGTTTGACTTTGAACTCCAAATGAGGTGAAGTTAGAGGCATTGAAAAGCTAATTCAAAGACCTTTCATGTTGTAAGTCATGGAACACCTAATTATTTATTCGTTATGAGCTATGTTCATTTAATGTTTACCCTTATATAATGTAATACTAGAAACTTAATTTATAGAATGGTTTGAACTCATCTAAGTACTGGAGGTCTCTTATGATCCTAATCCACTTCCCACGTATAAGAATGATGCTTGAAACATAGGTACATATAAGAATAGAGTTATGGAATGTCACATTACTATAACGTCTACTTTGAGTTTCATGAGTAACTAGATTGAGTCATTAATTGAAGTCTAACTAGCTGTTAGCTAATGATATTATTTCTTAGACCTATATAATGTAGTAACTAATGAAATACTAACTAACTGTTAGCTAACCGTTGGAGTGAACCTATATCTATCCTTCTTATCTTTCTTAAGACTTTAAGAATACAAAATCCTTCTTATTTTTCTTGACATACTATTTTTTCTATCCTAGCTTAAGTCCTGTCAACTTATACAATTTCATGTATGCTTTTAAGTTCTTGTAGTACAACCTTGTCTGTATAAGCATCATACCTTGTCCATTTTAATGTTTCTAGGTAATTTGCAGTGTAAAGTCTAAAAAATTATATTTCTTTTGTTCATTTCATTCTGCACTTGTTTGAATAGAACGAATCAAGGAGCAAAATGTTGGCCTATCAATGAGGCATGCCTTGTCTGGGGTGAACAGTACATGAACTTTTGGTTTAAGTTTCAATTGGAATTGGCATTTTTTATTATGTCCTAATTTCATAGGTAGTTCTTTCCTTACTTGGTGATTTTCTTAAGCTAGAAATTTTCCTTAATTTTGATACTAAGGATTACACCTGCCATATATCTCTGTTACAATTTGATAGTTGGCGCATAAATATGAAGTACTGTTCTGTTAGCTCTTTATTTCATGATGACTCTCTTATTGAGGCATTTGATCTGGATTGTCCCATGAAAAATCTACCTCAAAGTGTTTATATTTTGGGTTTTGTTAATGGGGTGATTTGTCTTTCCAATGGGTTTGGGGGGTAGGTTATCTGGAATCCATCAATTAGAGAGTTCACAGAGGTGTTCGACTTTGTGCCTGCATAGATGTATGAGTGTTGGTGCCATTGTGGTCTTGGATATGGTGAAGTTCATGACAATTATAAGGTTATTGATATTTTGAGTAGCATGATTAAGGATGATTTTGAGGCTATAATATAGAGATTTAAGAGAGATTATATGAAAACACTTACAAGGTTTTAAATTAGTGGTGAGTTACTATGGTTCGACTAAGTTTATGATTTGAAAGCTTCACTGGATTACTAAATGCAAATGTGGTTGGTGCATCATGTTTATTGATTTGGTTGATGAGAATTGGGGAAAGGTTTGTCCACTTGCATATACTACTGGGGACACATACTCCTTCATTACCCACACATCAGAGGAGTACTATAATAACTATTACAGAGCAAAGAAAGATCACTTCCTAACACTCCAAGCATGGAAGCTCCTTTTCATCAACAAAACAAGGTATGTCTATCCCTTTGCAACTTCCCAATACACTTACCAAGCCATTACGAGAGCTAGCCTTTGCAGCATGTCATTCTAAGTTAGGCATTGTTGCACCACACCTAACCTGAGAAGGTGTATTAAGAATAAATAGTTTATATTATCATTATTAGAATAATTTACTGCTTTTTTTTAGTGATAAAATGGGCAATGGTCCCCATAAATTACTAAAGATAACCTGAAGAGGAGCATTACTGGATAAAGTGAGTCGTTGAAATGGTAAATAATGTGATTTATTAGAGTAACAAACATTACAAAATTCAAAATTTTCTTTAGTAGCAACAAGTAAACAAAATTCTTCAAAATAAAATTTAAAATCGTCGAATGAGGATGACCCAAGCGACAACGCCATAGTTGGAAAGGAACTTTTATAGAGGTAAGATTGATGGATATTGGTGGTCTAGGTAGATGTTATGGCCATTCATAGAGTCCATTCTAATTTTGGCCTTGTACCAATGACTTTTGAGTATTCAGGTCCTTTACAAGAAAAGTAAAAGGAAAAAATTCAGCAAACATCAGATTATCTTGACAAATTTTTGCGCAGAAATAAGATTCTTTTTATTTGATGGGCACATAGAGTGTTAGAAAGCTTGAAAGAAGAATTACATGTTGTATCTGAGTTGAACTTATATTAGTAATAGAAATGGTTTTACCATCTCCCATGGATATTCCCTTATTGCCTGTATTCATTTCAAGATTGTGAGGTTCAACCATGACTTAATGAGTTGCATCAAAATCTAGAACCCAAGAGCTTTCTATTAAATGCAAACTGGAAGCAAGGTTGGCCTTAGCTTGAAAAGTATTGTGCAATTTGGAACACATATATCTGTAGCGTAACCAAAATTTTGGAACAATTGGCATTGAACATATTATCCTGAATTTGATCTCCAGTTTTGTTGATTGTTGGAGTTGGACTGTCGAGGCATAGATTGGTTCCATTATTGATTTTTCAAGCAACGATTGTTCTTGTTAGACTAGTGTGACAGTTTTGTCTTTTGTGCTACAACAATTGTAATATTGGAGGATGACTTCTCGAGATCTTGGTGCTTGATCCATAGGCCTTGGAACGTGAAAGAGGCCTATGGATCATATTCCAACGCGCCCAGTCCCAGAGACTACACCCTTGATTCAGGAGTTACTAATGAGGTTATTGACTAGATTGGAGAGAGCTTCTCTAGCCTCAGCTACTGTTGAGGTACCGATTTCTACCACACTAGTTAATCCTTCTAGTGCTCCACTGAAGCTAGCTACGATTCATATGGGTCCTTCTTCAGCTCCAGAAGACCCTCTTGTGACTGTTATTAGTCCACTTCATGCATCTACACTGAGTTTGGGTACTTAGTTTTGAGTTTGGCTATTGCTCCATCAATTCTATCTCCTTTGTTTGTGGTGCCATACTTTTCTACCACTCCAACCATGTCTGTAGTAGAACAAAAGAGGTTTGAGAGGTTTTTCAGTTGGCTTAACCATTATTTAATGACTCTCCTTGCGATAGAGCTTATTAATTTTTATTATAGTGCCAAGATCGATTATGTAATCTAGCTATTCTTGAGACACATGGATTTGCCTTCACTTCATATCAGTTCACCAGCCTTGCCAAGGAGTGGTAGAGGTTAGTGGTAGCACGTCGACCTATGAGATCTCCAGCTATGTCTTGGGAACAGCTCACCAAGATACTTTTGAGGAATTTATACCTTATAGCCTCCGAGATAACTGCTGAGATGAGTTTGATAGGCTGCAATAGGTATCTATATCAGTTTCTGACTAAGAGCCTAGATGTCATAATTTATATAGATATGCCTTGTCTCTAGCACTCCTACTGAGTTCAAGATAAATCCGATGGTTTGCCAAGGACTTACTGGGGTATCTTTAAGAGGCTAGGACTTTCTTGTTGTTGGCTGTAGGTACTTTCCAAAGTGTTATGGATCACGCTCATATATAACATATCAGGAAGGATAGACAATGTAGTGGAAAGAGGTTCTATCGATATGGATAGTTTGGTAGGCACCCGCCATAGGATAGAGAGATTTAGAGTGGGGAAAGCAGGGCTGGACAATTCAGGTATCTCTTAGAGCATCTGATAGTGTTCATAGGTCTAGATCTTCTCAGGTGGGAAGTGCACCCAGGCATGGTGGCTTTTCAGGAAATCTATCTCATAGACTTTAGGCTCTCAGCCAACTCATCTAGCTCTAGGATCGGTACCTAGAGACACACTTTAAGCTATGAGAGGTGGTGCTAGAGGAGGTCATGGTATAGTGAGAGGTAGTACTCGTGGTGGTTTACAAGCTAGTGGTGTGTGTAGTGTTTGCCATGTTATTCTAGATAGAGTTGAGGTAGAAGCTTCTGATTTAGTTATCGTAAGTGTGGTCCTAATGTGTCACCATTCAACTTCAGTTTTATTTGATCCAGGCTCTATTCATTCTTATGTGTCAACCTATTTTTCTGTTGATATTGATATTACATATGAGCCACTTGCCGAGCCTATTTGTGTTTCCACCTAGTAGATAAATCTTTAGTTGTGAATCAGATGTATCGAGGTTATGCTATGACTTTTATGGGGAGGGATATTGTTGCTGATCTGATATTGTTGGATATGGTTGATTTTGATATGATTTTGGGTATGGATTAGTTGTCACCTTATCATGCTATTCTTGCTTATCATGTGAGCACCTAGCTCCTATTCTATGGGCATTATTTCTTATATGTCTGTCTGTCAGTTGATGGGAAAAGTTGTTTGGCATATTTAGCTCATGTTTGGGCGGTTTTTCAAGAGCCTCCATCATTGCAGAATACCAATGTTGCTAGAGAATTCATGGATGTGTTTTCAATTGATTTAACTGGTGTTCCTATGGATCGTGATATTGACTTTGCTATTAATGTGGACTTGGGTACTAAGCCGTATCTATTGCTCCTTATCGGATAACTCCAGCTAAGTTGAAGGAGTTGAAAGAACAGTTAGAAGATTTATTGAAGAAAAGGCCTTTTCCTCCTATGTGTATCTTCTTTGGGTGCTCCTGTATTAGTTGTGAAGAAGAAGGATAACACTATGTGTATGTGTGTTGACTATCACCAGCTTGACAAAGTGACTACTAAGAAAAAATATTCCTTGCCTCACATTGATGATCTTGTTGACTAAGTACAGGGTGGCTCGGTGTTCTCCAAGATTTACTTGAGGTTTAGTAACTATCAATTGAGAGTTTGGGAGCATGATATCCTAAAAACAGCTTTCAAGAACCGTTATGGGCATTATGAGTTCATGGTTATGTAATTTGGATTGACTAATGCCCCAGATGCTTTTATAGAGTTGGTGAACCAACTTTTCAAGACATGTTTAGATATCTTTGTGATTGTGTTCATAGATGATATCTTGGTTTATTCCAGAGTGAGGCGGATCATGTTCAACACTTGAGGACTGTACTCCAGAGATTGAAGGAAGAGAAGTTATATTTTATGTTTTCAAAGTGAGTTTTGGCTTGAGTATGTTTTATTACTTGCCATGCTTTATCAAAAGAGCATATTATGGTCGATCCGGCTAAGGTAACAACTGTTCTTGAGTGGTCCAGGCCTATATCTGTGACTAATATCCAGAGTTTGCTAGGTTTAGCAAGGTACTATAGATCGATATTTTGTTCAAGGTTTCTCATCTATTGGAGCTTGGTTGACCAGATTCACTCAAAAGGTTGTAGCATTCCAGTGGTCAGATAATTGTGAGTTGAGCTTCCAAAAGCTCAAAGATTTGTTGACTTTAGCACCTATTCTTGTTTTACCCAAGGCGGGAGTTCCATTTGTGGTATATTAGGCGATGCTTCAGGTGTAGGTTTGGGTGGTGTATTGACACAAAGATGGAGAGTTGAAGGTGCATGATAAGAACTGCCTTACCCATGACTTGGAGTTGGTTGTAGTTGTGTTTGTGTAGAAATTGTGGCTACGTTATCTTTATAGCATGCATTGTGAGATCTTTACCAATCATCAGAGTCTCAAAAACATATTTACTTAGCATAATCTAAACATGAGATAGCGTAGGTAGTTCGATTTTCTTGAGGACTATGATATCTCTATTCTCTATCACCTCGGAAGGCCAATGTGGTGGCAGATGTTTTGAGCTAGAGGCTACTAGGATGGGTAATTTGGCATTCTTGAAGGATGATATCATAACCCAAGCCTAGAACCTAGACATGACACGGTGCATAGGGAACTTAAAGGGACCCCAAGCAAGCTTCTTAACATATAATTATACATCCTTGGTCGCGGAAGCAAGTAAATAACAACAAGAGATAGTAAATAGGGATAATCGGGGCTCAGAAACAACCTTCATATCATTAATATCAAGAAACAAGAAAGTCAAGGCTCATATCATAGATACATATCACGTCCAAAAACACCTCTACTACATAGATAAGAGCGGGGTCCAAGACAAGCAACAGGGCTCATCCTTATAGTCAATACATATATAAAAAGAAGATAGTCTTAGAACATAGCATAAGATCATAAACATCGTCCTCAGAATGAAGGACTCACCAACAAGTATCAGAGATATTATACTAGCCACGTGGAAGAGGATGCTCAAGTAGGGCTCTGATTCCTACATGGTGACATCATGTAGGCATAGAGTATGCATTAGTAGAATCGAATGCACTAAGTATGTAGTATGCAATGCAATAAGTGATATGTGCCATAAACAAAATGCATAACATAGTCAATGAATAAACTTATAGCAATATGACATGTATGAATGATGCTTGACGTAAAGTCATGCTTATATAGAATATAATACAAGTGTAAGGAGTTAACATTCCTAGTACAATCCAAGGCCTACGACCTCCTTAGAAAGGTGCATAAGGTATAAACCCCTTCATGAGGTTGAGAAGGTATAAACCCTCTAACAAGGTTGATGAAGTACAAACGCCCCAACAAGGTTATCAAGGTACAAACCCCTTAACAATGTTGCACAAATATGCCACCTCCCGAGCGAGTGGATTGAGGTACAAATAGCTCAACAAGGTTACCTGGGCCTACAACCTCTCAAGTGAGGCTTTATCATCCCCAACACTATAGAGGTAATATCATACACATACATATCTCTCATCATCATATAGTCATCATATACATACATTTCTTTCATCAGCATATAGTAATTCAACTCATAAAACATGTATTGGACCTTCAATTCCTTAATAAATCATAACCGAACATATTATCAAACACTTGGCAGGTATATATGCTATTATAAAATCATGCAATTCAAGGGTGAAATAATGTAAGAAAATTTTGTGTAAAACCATCAATAGATACTTGGTGATACCGTCAAGCAATATACATGAAAATCCTTCAACAAGGCTCACATCAGATCTTGGTCTCACAGCTCAAAACATGCTAAAACAGTCACAATTTCATAAAACCCAACATAGTGTGCAGTGAAATTGATATTAAGTAAGGCCCATGAGTAAATCAACTTTAAATCATGTAATTTTAGGTAAAGGAAGCTTGGGCATCATGGGTGAAACGAACCCATGAAAGAAACCCACATACTTTGGCTTTAGAGAATAGAAAGATGAAGATTGGAGATGGAGACTTGATGTTTGAGTGCGAGCCTTAAGATTCAGATGAGTTTTGAGACTTGAATTTAGGAGTAAAATATTTGGCTAAGTGTTTGGATGAGTATAGGGGAATGTTTAGAATGATATGAGGGTGAAATATGGCTAAGAATAGGTATTTTAATGTTTTGAAACACTTAGTCCCAAGACTCAAAAGCCTTGGACTATACTTGAAAAACTGCCCAAAAAATGCATATGGCGCGCCCTTGGCGCTTCGCGCTAGGCGTGTGAAATCCACTCTGGAATTTGATTTCTGGAAAAATTAAATTGTGATTCATTCGCTTTAAAATCAGTTTAGACTTAATTCTCACTCAATTTGACCCCCTGACCTAGATTATGAAGTCGAATGTTTGATATCACTCTCGAATTTTGAGATATATGGGAAATTACAATTTAGAGAACTTTCAGGGAACATTTTCGGGCACTTTTTATGGTCGTTTCAATATCTCCCCCTTAGGAACATTCGTCCACGAATGTCAAATAAACGTATGAGAGACGTAAATATGACAATTTCAGCCATCATAAGGATGCAATAATGCACTTAAACATCATTTCAAAAATCTCAGCATAAGTGTAAAATTATCATGAACTTGTCATGTTAAACATGAATATATGCAATGACATAAGGGCTGAACTTAAGACTTGAGATCATATAGAGAACTTATATTAATAATTTAGGCTTGAGTTGAGTGTACTAGGTAAGAATATCACATTTGCATGTCTGTTTCGGCCTCCGAAGTAGCACTCTTAACTTGTTAGTTCCTCCAAAGAACCTTAATGGAAGTTACATCCTTGTTCCTCAACCTCTTTACTTGTCTATCCAAACTCTTTACTAGAACCTCTTCATAGGTCATGTTTTCTTCAACAACACCCACAACATCAAGAGGTACAATAGCACTAGGGTCTCCCACACATTTCCTCAATATGGATACATGAAATACTGGATGCATCAAATCCATCTCACTAGGATATTACAAGTCAGAAGCTACCTTGCCAATTCTCCTATTTACCCTATAAGGACCTACATATCTTGGTCTTAACTTGCCCTTCTTACCAAAATGAACCACACCCTTCATAGGTGACACCTTCAGATAAACCCAATCACCAACTTAGAATTCAAGAACCCTTCTCCTCACATCAGCATAGGACCTTTGCCAACTTTGGGAGTTCTTCAACCTTTTTCTAATCATCCTAACCTTCTTGAGAGCCTCCATAACTAGATCTGGTCCCAAAAAGGCCACCTTACCAACCTTTAACCACCCAACTGGTTACTATAAAGAGCCTCAAAAAGAGCCATACCAATGCTAGAATGATAACTATTGTTATAGGCAAACTTAAACAATGGAGGATGATCATGCCAACTACCCTTAAGCTCCAATACACAAGCGCTAAGCATATGCTCAAGTTTTCAGATAGTTCTTTCAGCTTGGTCATCCGTTTGAGGGTGGAAGGTCATACTAAGCTTAACTCTTGTACCAAGACCCCTTTGAAAGTACCTCCAAAAGTGTGAAGTAAATTGAATACCATAATCCGATATGATGGACAAAGGAACCCCATGCAACCTTACTAAGTCATGATTGTATAACCTAGTATAATCTTCAGCTCCTTATGTGGTCTTAACTAGTAGAAAATGAGCCAATTTTTTCATCCTATCAACTACAAGCAAAATAGAATCAAAACCCTTTCTAGTCTTAGGCAACCCAACCACAAAATCCATATTAATGTCTTCCCACTTCCAAGTAGGAATTTTTATGTCTTGTGCTAGGCCACCTAGCCTTTGGTGTTCTGCTTTGACTTGTTGACAACTATGACAACAGGAAAAAAATTTGGCAATGTCCCTCTTTATGCCTCCCCACCAATACACATCCTTTAAATCTCTACACATTTTGGTGGAACTGAGGTTAACAAAATAAGAAGAATTATGGGCCCCATATGGATTTTCCCCCTCAAACCACCAACACAAAGCACATACAACCTACCTTGGTACCTAAGGGAACCATCTCCCCATTGGGAGAAAACCTCCACCTTGCCCTCTTTCCCCAAGGCCTTCAATTCTAACAAGGAGGGATCAAGATCTTTCTTTGCTATCACCTCATCAACCAAGGAAGACTTAGAACCATCAACAAGAACACCACCACTATTAACAATCTCTTCCAACCTAACCCCCAATCTAGCCAACCGATGGGCCTCCCTAGCCATCTCCACCATCAGCATGAGCTAGGCTACCTATAGACATACTATTCAAAGCATTCGCCACAATATTAGCCTTACCTGGATGATAATTCACACTCATATCATAGTCCTTAATATGTTCTATCCACCTTCTTTGTCTCAACTTGAGATCTTTTTGCATGAAGATATATTGGAGACTCTTTTGATCGATGAACACATCAACATATACCCCAAGCAAATAACGACACCAAATTTTCAAAGCAAACTCCACAGCGACCAATTTAAAATCATGAGTAGGATAGTTCTTTTCATGTACTTTGAGTTTTCTAGAAAGATAGGCTATCACCTTACAATTTTGCATTAGAACATAACCCAAACAAACCCGAGAAGTATCACAATACACAACAAAACCTTCTGTCCCATTCGGTAGAGATAATATAAGAGCTGTCATAATTTTATCTTTCAATGTTTAGAAGCTCCTTTGACACTCATTGGTCCACACAAACTTAGTCTTCTATTGAGTCAATTTTGTAACAGGAGAAGCAATCGAAGAGAACCCATTCGGAAACCTTCGATGGTGACCCACTAAGCCAAAGAAATTCCTAATGTCCGACGGGGTCAATAGTCTAGGCCAATTTCTAATCGCATACATCTTCATAAGATCCACCTTAATACCATCCCCTGATACCATATATCCTAGGAAGGCAACCTCCTTCAATCAAAATTTACACTTCTCATATTTAGCGTACAACTTCTCTTCCCTCAATTATTGCAAGACAACTCCTAAATGAGCCCTATGATCCTTCTCACCATGAGAATAAATCAAAATATCATTAATGAAGACCACAACAAATGAATTAAGGTAGGGTTTGAAAACCCTGTTCATAAGATCTATGAAGATGGTTGGTTCATTGGTCAACCCAAAAGATATAACCATAAATTCATAATGTCCATACCTAGTCCAAAAGCCATCTTGGGAATGTCACACTTCTTCACCTTCACTTGATGATACTCGGACTGAAGATCAAGAAGTGGCTATCCCCTTTGAATTGTTCAAACAAATCATCAATACTTGGAAGAGGATACCTATTCTTGATGATGACCCTATTGAGTTTCGATTGTAAACATATATTCTAAGAGACCCATCCTTCTTCAGAAACAATAACGGTGCACCCCAAGGGGATTGGCTAGGCCTAATAAAACCCTTCTCCATATGGTAAGGGGTAATTGAAATGGGTTGAGTATATGGGAGGAGGTCTATACCAAAGTCTATTTTCCTTTTAGGAGGAACACCAAAAGGTCATTTAGAAAGATATCGAGAAACTCATTTACAATTGGAATCATCTCTATTGGGATGACTTTGGACTCCATATCCCTAACCCTCACAAGATGATAAAGACAGTCCTTGGAGATCAACTGATGAGCTTTAATGCAAGAGGTGAACCTACCCTTGACCACCATATTATGGCTCTCCCACTCAAAGATGGCTTCATTTGGGAATTGGAACTTGACCCTATGGATTCTATAATCAATAGAGGCATAGGAAGAATGACATCAAAATCAACCATATACAACTCAACAAGATCATAAGGCAATATTTTATACAAGATGCAAATGGGATTATTGCTATATACCTTTCTAGCAACAATAGATGCACCAATAGGAGTAGACATTTCATGTGACTCATGCAATAATTTGGGCTCAACATGGAACTTTTTGGTAACAAAAGGGGTAACAAAAGAAAGAGTGGCACCCAGAACAATCAAGGCATACACATCAAAATCAAAGATTTTCAACGTAACAGTGATGACTTTCGGTGCCTCCTCAACCCCCTGCCTCCCATGCAAAGCATAAAATCGATTGTGCCTTGGGGAACCATCTTGTTGGCCACCTCTCCCCGAAGGAACTATATTAGGACATTACAGATGAACCTCCTTACTGTTGTTATGATTTAGAGGGTAATCCATCACCTTATGCTCAACTTCCCTACGACTATAACAAGCATTAATATACCTCAAGCACGGGCCACTATGACCCCTACCATATTTTAGACACCCACTATTAGGAACCAAACCCCAACACCTTGGGACCATGGAAAAGTATAGGCAACCCTCTTATTTGATACATGAAAAGACCCTTAGCCTTGATGAAATAGGCCACCCTTTTGGAACTTACCATCAAAATGGGTCGGCTTGGGCCTCATGACCTCTTCTCTTCCTCAACTTCTCCTCCTCCATTGTTTAGCATAGGTCATCAAACAGGACAAGTCTATGTCACTAATTAAGATAGTGGATTCCTCACTCACTAAGTCAGATACACCCATCACAAACTTGTTTATTCTAGACCTTGAGTCAGCAACCAAGTATGGTGCATAATTTGAGAGCTGGTTGAACTTGAGGCCGTACTCCCTCACATTCATATATCCTTGTCTCAAAATTATAAATTTCACTAATTTAGCTTCCTTAAGTTCAAGAGAGAAGAATCGATTAAGAAAGGTTACCTTGAACTCTTCCCATAGAACTATATAGTTGACTCTATTCTCTTCCATCCATTAATTGTATCATATTTGCGCTACCCCTTTATGTTGTTAGGCCGCCAATTCTACCTTATCTTCCAACCTCACACCCATGTTAGCCAAAATCTTTTAGACATCATCAATAAACTCTTGAGAGTCCTCATTTGCCTTAGACCTATAGAATTCTAGGGGATTTATCCTCATGAAGTCTCTCACTTAAGAAGCCTGTATAGGAGGATGAGGGGCTTGGGCTCCTTGATTGGCTTGATTAGCCACAACTTGTTCAAGCAAGGTGGAGCATCCCGAAGATCTCCATGATCCTGTTACTCATTGAGTGTGTGGGATATTCTTCCTCTTGTATTAGGCATGATCTAGCATAGCAAAGAACAATTGTTAGGGGAAAAAAGTTACTTTAACTCTGTAGAACAATCTAGAACATGATGAAGGAAACAATTTCCTAAAATATCTCATAGCCTTTTACTCATAGTTGTGGTACACAGCACAACCATGAATAAGACTCTAATCAACGTGGTGTCATCGACTCTGAGGATCTAATAACCTAGTGCTCTAATACCAAGTTTTTTAAGACCCAAGCCTAGGGCCTAGACGTGATATGATGCATGGGAAACTCGAAGGGACCCCAAGCAAGCCTCTTAGCATATCATTACACATCCTTGGTTGTGGAAGAAAGAAAACAACAACAAGAGTTAGTAATATGGATAATCTAGGCTAAGGGATAACGTTTATATCGTAAACATCAAGAAACAAGAGAGTCAATGAAAAGAGCCCCAAAAGTGCCCTAAAATGTGCCTTAGAAGTGCCTGAAATTTTAAATTTTGTATATCTCAAAATCTGTGAAAGATTTCAAAAATCCACTTCATATTCTTATTCAGGGATAAAAATTAGGGGAAAAAGGGGCTAACTCCATATTAAGAGCAAAGAATGACAATTATGATTTTTCAAGTGACAAATTCCAGTGAGCAATCTGTGCCCTAGGCACAATACGTCAAGGGCACACAGATGAAGAGAAGTTATCTCTGCATCTTCTTCGTGATGCGAAGAGGTGTATTTTCTATCCAGTGATTTTCTGTGTGATCCAAGACTTTTAAGTCTTTGGGCCTAAGTGTTCCCAAATGTGTTTTTACCCATTCTTAATCACTGTTCACCCTCATATCATCCTAAACGTTTCCCAATACTCACTCTAACACAAAGCTATATTTTTCACTCATGAATTCAAATCTAAAAACCTTTATCCGGAACTAAGGATTTCCTTCAAGCTTCAATCCTCTATTTAATCTTTATCAAGAACTTCTCCAAAGCTAAGGTATGTAGGTTTCAACTATTTGGTCCTTCCACCCATGGTGCCCTAACCTTCTTTTTACTCAATTTCCATGATTTTAAGTTGATTTTACATATGAGTTTACTAATATGAACATGTCTATGCACTAACTTAAAGCTATGTAAAGATATGACTGTTCTGCTATGTTTTGAGCTATAAATCTTGGATCTATTGTAAGATTTGATGAGGGGTTTTGATGTTGCTTGAGGTTTTTCAAGGTGTTAATTGATGGTTTTAAAATGGGTTTTCTTGCATAATTTCATCTTTAAATTGTATGGTCTTGTACCCCCACTACACACTCGCCAAGTTCTTGATAAAATGTCTGAATGTGGTTTCTTGAGGAGTTGAAGGTCCAAACCATGAGATATGATATGATGGACAATACGATGATAAAATTAGCTTAGTTATATGATATACTCTATGTAAAGTGTTGTATTAGACCATGCTCGATCCAAGTAACCTAGTTGAGGGGTTAATAAAGAACCACTAGGGTGATGGGTGCTATTATCACTAACCTTGATGAGGGATTTGTACCTCATACACTAGGGTGATGGGTGGTATCATCACTAACCTTGATGAGGGGTTTATACCTTACACACTAGGGTGATGGGTGCTATCATCACCAACCTACCAAGGGGTTTGTACTTTGAAAATCCTGCTTGGTCTCTTCTACACATATGATATACTATATGAGCATGAGTTACTTAAGCATATTTTACTTATGCATTGATAATACACTCCATGTTGTTATATTATGCCCTTAGCCTATTTTTATGCATCTTGATTATGATGCTTATCTCTTGTTGCATTGCATCCTACAAACTTAGTACATTTTAACATACTAACACATACTCTTGCCTACATGATATCACCATGTAGGAACTGGTGCCCAAGTTGTTCCTCCTCCTTCACCACGTTGCTAGGATTGGTGTTATTTAAAGCTAGTTGGTGAGTCCTCCACTTTGGGGACCTTAGTCTATATTGCTCTTATTTTGTATTGAAGACATTCTTCTTATGCACTATTTTCACAATGAGGGTGAGCCCGATTGCTTTGTGTTGGCCCCCACTCTTATCTATGTCTTAGAGGTGTTTGTTGGACATTATATGTATCTATGATATGAGATTAACTCTTGTCTCTTGTTTAAGATGTTATGTAAGCTTTCCCCTTAGTCCATTGCCCCTATTCTTACCCTTTATGTCTTTTATATACTTCCATGACCAATGATATGAAATAATAAGTTAAGAGGCTTGTTTGAGGTCTCTTCGGGTTCCCAATTCGCCATGTCATGTCTAGGCCCTAGGTTTCGGTCATAACAAACTTGGTATTAGAGAACTAGGTTGATAGATCCTCAGATTCTAACACAATGCATCAACTGAAGTCCTATTGATTATTCTAAAGCACTCCATGACTATGAATACAAGGCTATGAGACATTTTAGGAAAAGTTTCCTTTCTTTATGTTCTAGTCGTACTATAGAGTTTTGGTAAGTTTTTCCCCCTAACAATTATTCGTTGCTATGCTAGATCTTATCAAACACTAGAAGAAGAAGGCCCGAAACTCCAGAGGATCAACCTACTAGTGGTAACCTCCAGGATGCTCTCACTATGCTTGTCCAAGTTGTGGCCAACCAAGTTAACTAAGGGGCCCAAGCCCCTCATGCTACTACCCTGAAGCTAGGGTAAGACACACCATGAGGATGGTTCCTCTGGTATTTTATGGGTCAAAAGTGGATAAAAATACACAAGAGTTCCTTGATGAGGTCTACAAGATCTTGAATATCATCGGTGTTGGACCAAATAAGAAGGCAGAGTTGGTGGCATACCAACTCAAAGGGGTAGCCCGCAAATGGTATGATCAATGGAAGGAGGAGAAGGGGAATGGTTATTTGTTGCTATGGAGGAGTTCAAATTGTCTTTCCTTAATCAGTTCTTCCCTCATGACCTTAGGGAAGCTAAGTTTGAAGAATTTATGAATTTGAAGCAAGGTGCTATGAGTGTGAGGGAGTAATCTCTCAAGTTTAATCAACTCTCAAAATATGCTCCTTATTTGGTGACCAATCCTAGATCTAGGATGAATAAATTTGTGATAGGGGTCTATGACTTGGTGAGTGAAGAATGCCGGTCTATTTGGCTTATTAGTGACATGGACTTATCTCGATTGATCACATATGTTGAGCAAATAGAGGATGAAAAATTGAGGAAAAGAAGGGGGCATAAGGCCAAGAGGGCCTATTTTGAGGGTAAGTTCCACGAGAGTGCTAGATCCTACCAAGGCTAAGGGCCTTCTCATGCCACTAATAGGGGGTTTATCAATGACTTCCGTAGGCCACAAGGTATTGGTTGTGTGGCTCCTATGGGCATGTGTCCTAAATGTTGAGGGGGTCATAGGGTCCATGTTTGAAAGATTCCAATGCGTTCTTTGAATATGGGGAGCTTTTTCACAAGAAGATAGTTTATCCAAGAAATTATGGCAAGGTTCGGGGTGAAAATGTGGTCCCATTGGTTAGAGGAAATCTTCAAGGTGGTGACCCAAGGCACAATCGGTTTTATGCTATATATGGGAGGCAAGAGGTTGGTAAGGTCCCTGACATTTTACCAATTTGTTGAAAGTCTTTGATCTTGATGTGTATGCTTTGATTGATTCAGATGCCACTCTTTCCTTTGTTACCCCTTTTGTTGCTCAAAAGTTCCATGTTGACCTCGAGTTATTGCATAAGTCATATGAAGTGTCTACTCCCATTGGTATATCTATTGTTGCTAGGAAAGTGTATAAAAATTGTTCAGTTTGTATTTTGCATAAATTGTTGCCTTGTGAACTTGTTGAATTAGACATGGTTGATTTTGATGTCATTCTTGGGATGGATTGGTTGTATGCCTACTAGACTTCTATTGGTTGTAGAACAAGTAAGGTCAAATTTTAATCTCCAAATGAACCCCTCCTTGAGTGGGAAATTCAAGATGTATTGGTCAAGGGTAGATTCATCTTTTGCATTAAAGCCCGTAAGTTGATCTCTAAGGGGTGTTTGTATCATCTTGTGAGGGTAAAAGATGTAGAATCCAATTTCCCTTCTACAGAGTCAGTTCTGAATGTAAATGAGTTCCTTGATGCCTTCCCAAATGACCTTCTCAGAGTCCCTCCCAAAAGGGAGATAGATTTTGGCATAGATCTCCTTCTCGGTACTGAACCCATTTCTATTCCCCCTTATCGTATGGTCCAGTGGAGTTGAAGGAGTTAAAAGAGATATTGAAAGATTTGTTAGGGAAGAGATTTATTAGGCCTAGCCAATCACCTTGGGTTTACACTAGTGTTATTTTTGAAAAAGAGGATGGGTTCCTTAGAATGTATATTCACTACCAGCAACTCAATGGGGTCACCATAAAGAATAGGTATCCTCTTCTAAGGATTGATGATTTGTTTGAAAAATTGCAATGGGCTAGATTTTTCTATAAGATTAATCTCTGGTTTGGGTATCATCAAGTAAGGGTGAGGGAGTGTGATATTCCCAAGACGACCTTCTATACTAGATTTGGGCATTATAAGTTTGTGGTGATGTCTTTTGGGTTGACCAATGAACCGACCATTTTCATGGTCCTAATGAATAAGGTGTTCAAATGTTACCTTAATTCCTTTGTTGTGGTCTTCATTGATGATATTTTGATCTATTTACATAGTAGGGATGAGAATATGGGGCATTTGAGGGTTGTGTTGCAAAGATTAAGGGAGGAGAAATTGTATGCCAAATATGACAAGTGTGAATTTTGTTTGAAAGAGTTTGGATGCTTGTGTAATTTGGTATCAGGGGATGGTACAAAAGTGGATCTTAAGAAGACTATATGATTAGAAATCGGTCTAGACCATTGACCCCATCGGATATTAGGAGCTTCTTGGGCCTAACGGGTTATTATATAAGGTTTGTGAATGGCTTCTCCTCCATTGCTTCCCCTAAGACAAACTTGACTCAAAAGAAGGTTAAGTTTGTATGGACCGATGAGTGTGATAGGAGCCTCCAAACATTGAAAGACAAGCTTGTCTCAGCTCCTATATTGTCACTACCAGATGGGCTTGAGGGATTTGTGGTGCATTGTGATGCTTCCTAGGTTGCTTTGGTGTGTGTGTTGATGCAAAATGGTAAGGTCATAGCTTATGGTTCTAGGCAACTCAAGGTACACAAAAGGAACTACCTTAACCATGATGTAGAGTTAGTCACAATTGTGCTTGCATTAAAGATTTGGCGTCACTACTTGTATGAGGTACATATGTTCACCAATCATAAGAGCCTCCAATATGTCTTCACTCAAAATAATCTCAACATGAGGCAAAGAAGATGGTTACAAATTTTTAAAGACTATGACATGAGTGTGCACTATCATCTGGATAAGGCAGATGTGGTGGCGGATGCTTTGAGTAGGGTGTCTATGGGTAGCCTAAACCATGTTGATGGTGTTGATAAGGAGATGGATAGGGAGGTGCATCAATTGGATAGATTGGGGGTTAGGTTGGAATAAGTTCGTTTTGATAGTGTGGTTGTTGTTGATGGGTCTAAATCTTCATTAGTTGACGAGGTGATAGTAAAACAAGATCTTGACCCCACCTTGCTTAAATTGAAGGCCTTGGTGAAAGAGGTCAAACTAGAGGTTTTCTCCCAAGGGGGAGATAGTTCCTTTAGGTACCAAGAGAGGTTGTGTGTGCCTTGTGTTGATGGTTTGAGGGAGAAAATCCTTGATAAGGCCCATAATTCTTCCTATTCTATCCATCCCTGTTCCACTGAAATGTATAGAGACTTGAGTAATGTGTACTGGTGGGGAGGCATGAAGAAGGACACTGTCAAATTCATTTTCGGTTGCCATAGTTGTCAATAAGTCAAAGCCGAATATCAAAGGCCGGGTGTCTTAACCCAAGACATAGAGATTCCCACTTGGAAGTAGGAGGTGACTAATATGGATTTTGTGGTTGGGCTACCTAAGAATAGAAAATGTTTTGGATTCCATTTGGGTGGTGGTTGATAGGATCACGAAATTAGCTCACTTTCTATTGGTTAAGACCACATATGGGGTTGAAGAGTATGCAAGGTTGTACATACATGAGTTAGTGAAGTTGTATGGGGTTCCTTTGTCCATCATATCGTATTATGGTACACCATTCACTTCATACTTTGGAGGTCTTTTCAACATGGTCTTGGTACAAGAGTTAAACTTAGTATGGCCTTCCATCCTCAAATGGATGGCCAAGCCAAAAGGATAATTCAAACCCTTGCAGATATGCTTAAGGCATGTGTGTTGGAGTTGAGGGGTAGTTGGGATGATCACCTTTCTTTGATTGAGTTTTCATACAACAATAACTATGATTCTAGCATTAGCATGGCTCCTTTTGAGGCCTTCTATTTTAGGCAGTGTACATCACTGCTTGGAGGGTTTGATGTTAGAGAGGAAACTTTATTTGGATTGGATCTGGTTATGAAGGCTCTTGAGAAGGTGAGGATTATTAGGGAAAGGTTGAAAACAACCCAAAGTCATTAAAAATCCTATGCTGATGTTAGAAGAAGAGACCTTGAATTCAAAGTGGATGATTGGGTCTATTTTAAAGTTTATCAAATGAAAGGTGTGGTTCTTTTTGGTAAAAATGGGAAGTTGAGTTTAAGATATGTTAGTCGTTTTGAGGTGTTAAAGATGGTGGGAAAGGTAGCTTATGAATTTAAGTTGCCTAGTCAAATGGATTTGGTTCATCGGGTATTCCATATCTCTATGTTGAGAAAATGTCTTGGTGATCCCAATGCTATTATGCCTCTTGATGTTATGGGTATTGTTGAGGATAATTTGACTTATGAGGAGGTTCCAATGCAGATTTGAGATAAACAAGTGAAGAGGTTGAGGAACAGGAGGTGACATATGTTAAGGTCCTTTGGAGGAACCAACAAATCGAAAGTGCTCCTTGGAGGCCAAAACAGATATACAAAAGTGGTATTCTTACCTCTTCCACTCAACTCAATCATAACGTACTAATTCTACATCCCCTATGTGATTCCAACTCTTATATTTCAGCCTCTATGTCATTTATATGCATTTATGTTTAAGTTGATAATTTATGATGATTCTACATTTATATTGAAAACGGTGATTTAAATATAATATTGCATTCTTCTTGGGTCTGATTTGTTTATGATTACTCTTATTTTGTATGTCTCTTTTACATTCGGGGATGAATGTCCCCAAGGGGGAGATATTGAAATGACCCCCAAAAAGTGCTCAAAAATGTGCCTCAAAAGTGCCCAAAATTTTAAATTGCATATATCTTGAAATCCGTGCGTGATTTCAAAAATCCAACTTCATCTTCTTGTTCAGGGGGTCAATTTTAGTGGAAAGAGGGTCTAACCTTGATTTAAGAGTCAAAGAATGGCAATTTATGAGTTTTCAAGTTGACAAATTCCAGTGACCAATCCGCGCCCCTGGTGCGACGCGCCAAAAGCACAGATGAAAAGAAGTTGTCTTTGGTCTTCTCCGTATGTGGAGAGGTGTATTTTCTGTCCAGTGATTTTTTGTTCTGTCCAAGACTTTTAAGACTTGGGCCTAAGTGTTCCCAAACATGTTTTTACCCATACTTAGTCATTTTTCATCCTCATATTATCCTCAGCTATATTTTTTACTTCTAAATTCAAGTCTCATGAAACCCCATATCTTACAATACTAGTACAATGCAAATGAAATATGATAATGGTTTGGTCCTAATTAGCGCCCATATTTAAAAGTTCTCGAATTTCATATTATAAGGGGATATGTGCGTCTAACGCTTAAGAGGGTCAAGTGTATATATGTTTTGCATCAAATTGAGGAGATCACATCCTTAAATGAAGTAACAGAATTGAGGTACTTGTAGGACATAAGAATCTAGCCGGTGAGTCACGTACTTGCTTAACTTAAATTTGCTAGCTAAATGGAGGAGAGGTTCGATGTCGAATTTTACCAATTTCGATTATGAATAAAGTTCATGTTAAGGGTGTAACTTTATGAAGTGTTTTACTATTGTAAATGGACTTATTTTTAGCCTAAGAAGAATATAAAAAGGCCCCAAGTACACCACAATCTACTTGGCTAATTGGGCCCAAACTAAGTGAAAAGAAAGTTGAAAAATGGTCAGCCTAAGCCCATCAACTTTGAGACCCAATTAGGCCCAAGTATAAAGGATAATCTGCTGCATAACCAGCTTAATAATATGTGGTATTAGGTGGTCAAAAGTCCAAGAGTAAGTCGGCCAAAAGACCCTTTATAAAAGGTTCAAGACAACCGTTAAGTAATTTCACTTTGGAGAAAACGTTTAGCTTCCTAAAGGCTTTTCTTTCTCTCTTTACGTCACTTTACAAAGTAGATAACACAACCTTCTAGGGTTCTAGAAGGAAACCTAAATTCATTAAAGAAAAGGTAAGTGATCATAATTGTGTATTTAGTATGGTTTCTTCATGAAAAACAAGAAGTATATGCTGGTATATTGTGCTGGAAATTCTGGACAGATGGTATTCTAAGGATTGTTGTACATTTTTCTTATTAATTAAGAGGCATTTCTCTTCTTGGTTGGCTGTATTATGAAGTAATACTTTTATATTTAACAAAGGTTGGTTTTATAGTAGTGTAACCTGGCTACTTCACTACTTTTACAGTCCACAAAAGTGAGTCATTATATGATATAGTAATTGTGCTCTTAGTATGAACTTATGGGCTGTTGGATGGAAGGCTATTGCCTCACATCCTTAATGATTGATTTGTTACTATTTTGAGACTGGTTCAAGTCTGTTCTTATGTATAGATGCATTGAGAAAAGTTTGGTTAAAGTTGGAATGGGTTTGGAATTGTCAACGTCAAAATGGGGCAAAGGGGCATAATGTTATGTTGTCCATTTGTAGGTTGTGTAAAATTGTTATATGTTGTCCTTTGTGCACTATTGTAAGACTGTTATGGCACTAGAATAGGCTGCACATGATGTGTATATGATAATGGGTATTAGAAAATATGATTAGTGGAGAAAAGGTTGAAAGAATATGCTCGGGTTTATAAATACCCGCTTGCTGCCGGTGTTTTTTTAATGTGATTGGGCTGTCAAGGTGTATCTATTGGCTATTAATGCTAGTTATATCATATACTATGTTGTAGATAAATATTTTGAGGAAGGGAAGCTTATTAACAAGGTCATACAATGAGGTATGTAAGGCTACTTGATTCCGTATTATTTGGCATGAAGCATAGATCCCTCCTTGGTACATAAAGGCACTTGCCAACTCCGACACAACTATTAACCATGTCTCCACTCTTTGACATGTTCATATGATCCCACACATAGTCACATTCAAATCTTCATACGTACATGGATACCAAGTTACATGGGTTCTTTTTGCCAAATAAAGTTCACAAGTTATTTCATCTCATCCGCATTTTATTATTTATGTAACGTATTCTTTTTATTGTCATATTGTCTTGTATGATTATCTACATGTCACATGTTACATCTATGGTCCTACAACTCCAATATTGTGATCACCAAAAGAATCATCTCAAAGGTAATTAAAATTAAGTATACTGTTTATTCACGGGTGGTAGCCCTAGGGGTGGAAGAATCACCTAGCCAGGGACGATCTTATTACGAGTGGTAGCTCGAGGGGTTAAGGAAGAACCTATCCAGGGATGATCCCGATACAGTTTTACCATTGATCAGCTGGTTTATTTGTATTATATGTTATGCACAGATTATACAATAAAGATAAAGTAATATAAAGAACATAAAGTACATGATCCTAAAGTATAACTAAAGGTGGTCTCTTATCCTATACTAGTGCATAGTTTCCTTTGAGCTGTTACTTCGTATACAGTATTTCTTGCCTTACTTATTTAGTATATTATCTCATACTGACGTCCCTTATAGAAGACCTGCATTTCATGGAGCAGTTACAGATGCTAGTAGGTCTCCCCAGTAGGAGTATAAGATATCTAGCTGTTGTTACCAAGCTCCAGGTTGATTCGAAGATTTATGTCTAGAGCTTATATTTTTGTATTGTACAATTAGTCGAGGCAGGGCCTGTACCGACCCTTATTAGATACTTTTCCTTATCTAGAGGCTTTGTAGACTATGTAAACTAAAGTGTGGTCATGGCTCGTATTTTAACCACCATGGCCCAAATGGCCTAGTCATATACATTTTCGTTTGTCTTGTTATCACTTTTTTTTTCTTAAGGCTATGCCAAATGTAGAAAAACCTTATAGTATGTATAGAAAGCGCATAGATATAGGTTGGTTCTCTCGGGCATTACCGACAATGGGTGCCAGTTTGCCCTAATGAGACTTTGCGCATGAAATCTCAAAACCCCCATCTGGAACTAAAGATTTCCTTCAATCTTCAAGCCTCCATTTTCAATCTTCATGAAGAACTTCTCCAAAGCTAAGTTATATGGGTTTAAACCATTGGGCCCTTCCACCCATGGTGCCCTAACCTTCTTTTTACTCAATTTGCATGATTTAAAGTTGATTTTACAAATGGGTTTACTAATATGAACATATCTATGAATTATGTTAAGGCAATGTAAAGATGTGACTATTTTGCTATGTTTTGAGCTATAAATCTTGGAACTATTGTACGAATTGATAAGGGGTATTGATGTATATTACTTGAGGGTGCTGCAAAGATGTTGATTGATAGTTTTAAAATAGTGTTTCTTGCATAATTTCATCTCTAAATTGCATGGTATTGTACACCCATTACACACCCGCCAAGTGTTTGATAAAATGTCTGAATGTTATTTCTTGAGGAATTGAAGCTCCAAAGCATGAAATATGATATGATTGACTATATGATGATGAAATGAACTAATATATATGATATACTCTATGTAAAGTGTTGCGCTAGACCATGGCCAATCTGGGTAACCTAGTTGAGGGGTTAATGTCTCAACCACTAGGGTGATGGGTGCTATCATCACTAACCTTGATAAGGGATTTGTAACTCACACACTAGGGTGATGGGTACTATCATCACTAACCTTGATGAGAGGTTTGTACCTCACACACTAGGGTGATGGGTTCTATGATCATTATTGTTGATGAGGGGCTTGTACCTCACAAACTAGGGTGATAAGTACTATCATCACTAACCTTAATGAGGGGTTTGTACGTCACACACTAGGGTGATAGGTATTATCATCACCAACCTACCAAGCGGTTCTTACTTTGGAAATCTAACTTGATCTCTTCTACGCATATGATATTCTATATGAGCATGAGTCACTTAAGCAAGTTTTACTAATGCATTGATCATACATTCCATGTTGTTATATTATGCCTATTGCCTATTAATATGCTTCTTGATTATAATGCTTATCTCTTGCTGCATTGCATCCTACATACTTATTACAATTCAATGTAATAATACATACTCTTGCCTATATGATATCATTATTTAGGAACTGGTGCCCATGTTGATCCTCCTCCTCCTCCATATTGCCAGATTGGTGCTACTCAAAGCTAGTTGGTGAGTCCTCCACTTCTTGGACCTTAGTCTATATTGCTCTTATTCGGTATTGAGACATTCTTATTATGCTCTCTTTTGACTATGAGGGTAAGCCCGGTTGCTTTGTTAGACATGATATGTATCTATGATAGTAGCTTTACTCTTGTCTCTTGTTTATTATGTTATGTGAGTTTTCCCCTTAGTTCCATTGCCCCTATTCTTATCCTTTATGTCTTTTATATGCTTCTGTGACCAATGATGTGTAATGATAAGCTAAGAGGCTTGTTTAGGGTCTCTTAGGGTTCCTCATTTGTCGAGTTACATCTATGCCCTAGGCTTGGGTCATGACTATTAAGGCTCATAACATAGATACATATCATTTCCACCAACACCTCTACTACATAGATAAGAGCGGGGTCCAAGACAAGCAATCGGATCACCCTCATAGTCAATACATACATAAAAGGAATATTATCTTAAAACATAGCATAAGATCATAAACATCATCCACCCGAATGGAGGAATCACTAACAAGTATAAGAGATATTGTACTAGCCACGTAGAGGAGGATGCTCAAGTAGGTCTTCAATTCCAATGTGGTGACATCATGTTAGCATGTAATATACGTTAGTACTTTTGAATGTACTAAGTATGTAGGATGCAATGCAACAAGTAATAAGCACCACAACTAAAATGAATAACATAGGCAATCAATAAGCGTATAACGATATGGCATGTATGAATGATGCTTGAAGTAAAGTCATGCTTATATAGAACATAATACAAGTGTAAGAAGTGACCACTCTTAGTGCAATCCAAGTCCTAGCTCCTCATTAGAGAGGTGCATGAGGTACAAACCCCTTTATGAGGTAGATAAGGTACAAATCCCCCAAGAAGCTTGATGGAGTACAAAACCTCCCAACAAGGTTATCAAGATACAAACCCCTTGACAAGGTTTCATGGGCCTGCTACCTCCTGAGCAAAGTCATCGAGATACAAACCGCTCAACAAGGTTACTCAGGCCTACAACCTCATGAGTGAGGCTTGGTTATCCCCAACACTATAGACATAATATCATACACATAGGTTCCTCTCATTATCATATTTTCATCATATACGTACATTACTTTAATTGTCATATAGTCATTCAACTCATAAGGTATGCATTGGACCTTCAGTTCCTTAATAAATTATAGCCGAATATTTTATCAAACACTTGGAGGGTGTGTAATGCTAGTATAAAACTGTGCAATTCAAGAGTGAAATCATGAAAGAAAAATCAGTGTAAAACCATCAATAGATATTTTGTAACACCCTCAAGTAATATACATCAAAATCTTTCAACAAGTCTCACAATAGATCTTGGTTTCATAACTCAAAACATGCTAAAACAGTCACGATTTCATAAACCCCAACACAGTGTGCAGTGAAATTCATAATAAGTAAGACACATGAGTAAATCAACTTTAAAACTCATGCAATTTTAGGTAAAAGGAAGCTTACGCATCATGGGTGAAAGGAACCTATGAAAGAAACCCACATACCTTGGCTTTAGAGAATAGCTTGATGAAGATTGGAGATGGAGAATAGAATCTTGCATGAGATCCTTAAGATCTAGATGAGATTTGAACTTGAATTTAGGAGTAAAATATTTGACTGTGTGTTTGGATGAGTATTGGGGAATGTTTAGAATCATATGAGGGTGAAATATGGCTAAGTATAGGTATTTTCATGTTTGAAAAGAATTAGTCCCAAGACTCAAAAGCCTTGAAACAGAATTGAAAAAAATGCCCGAAAAAATGCACTATGGCGCACCCTTGGCACGTCATAGTAGGGCATGAAAACCTCTCTAGAATTTGATTTTTGGGAAAATAAAATTGTGATTCATTTGCTGTAAAATTGGGTTATACCTATTCCCACTCAGTTTTAACCCCTGATCAAGAATATGAAGTTGGATTTTAGATTTCACGCACGAATTTTAAGATATATGGAAAATACAATTTTTGGCACTTTTGAGGCACATTTTCAAGCACTTTTTGGGGTTGTTTCAAATAAGAAGAGGAACTTAGTTCTAAAGGTTCAATCACTTGCTAGGTGGTTGGTTTATTTGGACATTTCTCCTCCTTAGACTATTTTGACATCATTGAGTCTATTTCTTCTTTTCTTGAATAGATATGTGCTCACTAGTTTGAGGACTCAAGACTATGTATGATTCATGATAAAGTATTTAGTGGTGAAGCCAAGATAGCTATTATTCATTGTGATGGTGTACTGATAGTTAATAGTATAGTTTGTGTACCTAAGGTTGGGGATTGTGTGAGATTGATATTAGAGAAGGCCCATTATGCTAGATATTCCATCTATTCTAGTGTAGCTAAGATGTATCATGATCTTAAGCATCATTATTGGTGGTTTAGCATGAGGAAAAACATAACTGAGTTTGTGGCCAAGTGTTTGAATAGCTAACAAGTGAAGTATGAGCATTAGAAGCCCAATGGATCTATGCAAAGGATGCCCATTCCTAAGTGGAAGTGGGAGAGAGTGACTATGGATTTTGTCATAGGTTTACCCATGGCCTTGGGTATGTTTGATTAAGTTTGGGTAGTCGTTGATAGATTGACCAAGTTGACATACTTCATACCGATAAAGATTAGCTACAGTATAGAGTAGTTGGCTAGATTGTATAGCCAGGACATTGTCTGATTGCATGGTGTGCTAGTGTCTATAGTATGAGATAGAGATTCTATGTTTGATTCTCATTGTTGGTGGGCTTTACAGTGTGGTTGGGTACTGGAGTGGATTTGAGTTCAAATTTTCACCCTAAGACTGATGGTTAGTCAGAGTGCACCATTCAGGTGTTGGAGGAGATGTTATGGCCTGTGTTATTGATTTTGAGGCCTAATGGAACCAACACTTACCATTGACAGAGTTTGCATATGACAATAGTTATAATTTCATTATCCAGATAGAACTATTGAGGCCTTGTATGGTCGAAGCTATATATCACCCTTTGGATAGCTTGATTCAAGTTCAACTGAGGTGTTTGGCATTGATTTTGTTTAGGACACCATGGATTGGGTCCGACAGATTTAGAGTAAATTTCTGACAACCCAAATTCGCTAGAAGAGTTATGCTGATTAGAGGGTTAGGCCTCTTGAGTTCTTTGTTGGTGGTAGTGTTTAGCTGGCTATAAGTTTCATGCATGAAGGATATGATGAGATTCAAAAAGAGGGGCAAGCTTATTCCCATATTCATTGGCCAATTCGAGATTTTGAAGAGAGCTGGTAAGGTATCCCATGAGTTAGCTTTCCTATATAGACTATCTTCTATCTACCCTATTTTTCATGTTTCTATTCTCCATCGGTATATTCCAGATGAGTCCCATGTGATTCCTTGTGGCTTTCTTAAGTTGGGTCTAGATTTGTACATTGAAGAGGGACCTATAGCTATATTTGAGAAGCAGGCCCAAAAATTGTGATCCAAAATATACCTTCTGTGAAGGTTTTATGGCGGCACAGTTTTTTGGTGCAGGGATATTCTTTTCTCTGCATTCGTGGGAGAGCCTCCGCGTTCGTGGATGTCTTGGAGATTTTACACTCCGCGATCGTGGGATGGGCTCAAAGTTTGAGGAGCACCTTTTGCACATGGATAGTTTTAAACTCAAAAACACTATTTTCAATCCATTTTTGAACTTTTAAGATTTTTGAGGTGATTTTGAAGAATGTTTTTGAAGAATTATATTGGGTAATTTTTTCTAAAACTAAACTAACAATTTTCTGTGAGTTTTATCTTGATTTTATCCTTGATTTCATTAAATTAATCACCAAAAAGTGGGAATTTTTTGACAATGTTTTTCAAATTTTAACAATTTCTCATTCGATTTAAGCTTGATTTTAATGTAATTTTCTCCCATGTACTCTGTTTTTCAGTTAGGACATGATTTCGAAATCAATTTTTATATTTAAAATTTCTGAATTTTAGCCCTAATTTTGACCATTTTGTCCATAAGCATAAAATATGCCAATATGGGTATCAAAATATATCTCTTGATGAATACTATCATTTCTGATAGTGGTTCATTGATCTGTGTATCACTTTAATGCTTGAGTTGATTGAAATCTTGTCTGAGTGTGGTTACAAATCGAGGCAGGTTCGACTAACCTTTTAGGCACTAGATTTGAGTTATTGAGTATAGTTATCTGACAATTGTGAGATGTAGATTAAATTGTGATCCGATATCATGATATGATTTAATTTGATGGGAATATGAGGTTGGTGAGTATTGAGTAAATAGCGATCCTAATAACTAATTGAGATGAAATCTTGTGCATCCTAATAACTAATTGAGATGAAATCTTGTGCTTTGAGATAATTGGGATATCATTATGATAATATGAGACTTGAAATAGTTTTCTGGTTAATATTGTGACTAATCGATGATGAGCATGATTAGTGTAAGAGTTATAAGCCCATTTGGGGTATTTATGGAGCTTATTTCAATGATTTTTGGTTATTGTGAGTTGTGATGAGATGAGACATGCTATAGCCCTATAATTTTATTACACTGATGTTGCATTGGTATGCACAGATCTTATGCTCCTTTGTTGCATTATTACGCACATATCTTATATTCACTAGTTACATTGGTATACACAGATCTTATGCTCCTTTGTTACATTCTTATGCTCATATCTTATACTAGACTGAGTGCTTTAGTATGCAAGAATCTGATTTCAGATTGGGTTGCATTGATATGCATACATGTTATATATGACTTATTACATTGGTATGCACACATTTGATACATGATTAGATGTATTGTTATGCACATTTATCATTACATTTTTATCATTTAAGATATTATGATGCATAATGAGATAGTGGTTATGACCTGCGATGCCTTGGATACTTCTAACTATAGCATGTAATGCCTTATTATATATATATATATATATATATATATATTTAGATATTTCTTAGTACATGGCCTATGATGCCCCTGGATTCTATCTTGTAGTTTTGTCTTGATAGATGTACACATCATCCCCACGACAGTCATGATTTCACCTCATATGTGGCCTATGACACCACTGCATTGATGCATTGCATTGTATTATATCGTTAGATTAGTTTACCATCTATAATTGCCTTTGTTCATGATTTTATTATAGTTTATACTAACCATTTGATATAGGTGATAGGATTCTTCGTTATTGCATACTTGTTTGATTTCTCTTATCTAGTTGGTTGAACCTACAAGGTACATTTCAGTGTACTCATCCATACTTTATTTCATCCATGCAGATCATGCATAGGGTTCAGGATAGAGTAGTTGATCAGTCTATATGAGTATTGTCGATGCCATCTAGATCTCAGTGGTGAGGCTCAAACTTCGTGTCTCTGTGGATCTTTCGATCTTCTTTTATTTTGTTATCTTTTAAACTATGTAAGAGATATTTGCAAGACAGTAATATATTCTTTTGACACAATTGTATTTATTCTTCAATACCATTTTATATCTTATAAGTTTGTTTTTGCTTTATTTATCTTTCTTTAGTTGCGATTTGTTTTGGGTCATGACAATGCAGGAGTGATCACAATGAGACTTGAGCTCAAATGAGGAAGCAAAATCATTAATATATAGTCTAAAGTTCCACCTGCACATTTTAAGATAGATAAAAGAGGTTGAATGTCATGACCTCAGCCTAGGACCTGACGTGACACGGCGCAAGGGGAACCCGAAAGGACCCCAAACAATCCTCTCAGAACATCATTACATATCCTTGGTCATGGAAGCGATAAATCAAGCATCAAGATATAAAAGAATGGGGAATCTAGGGCTAAGGGAAAACACTTCCATATCATCATAATAAAGAAACATGAGTCAAGCTTATCTCATAGATACATAATATGTCTAACAAACACCTCTAATACACAAATAAGAGCGGTGGGCCAAGACAAAGTAATCACGCTCATCCATATAGTTGAATAGAACATAAGAAAGAGTGTCTCAATATATAACAAGAGAACATAGACTAAGGTACCCAAAGTGGAGGACTCACCAACTAGCTTGATTAGCATCAAGCTAGCCATGTGGAGGAGGATCAACTTGGGCATCGGTCCCTACATGGTGATATCATATAGGAATAGAGTATGTATTAGTACATTTGAATGTACTAAATATATAAGATGCAATGCAAACAAGAATTAAGCATCATAATCAAAATGCATAATAATAGGCAATAGGCATACTATAATGATATGACATTAATGATCAATGCATAAGTAAAACATGCTTAACTCATACTCATATAGGATGTCATGTGTGTAGAAGAAACTAATTTAGATTTCTAAATGTACAACCCTTTGGTAGGTTAGTGATGATACAACCCCATCACGTAGGTTGATGAGTACTAACCCTCATCTAGGTTGGTGATAATGTCGCCTCATCACCTAGATGGATAAGTACAAACCCTTCCCTAGGTTAATGAGTACAAACCCGCAACTAGGTTATTGATGATACCGCCCTATGACCAGGTGGAGAAGTACAAACCCTTCCCTAGGTTGACGAGTGCAAACCCCCATCTAGGTTATCTAGGTTATTAGCCCCCCCGATTGGGCATGGCAACACTTTATATAAATGTATCATATACATAAGATCATTTCATCATCATATAGTCAATCATATCATATCTCATACTTTGGACTGTCAACTCCTCAAGAAACCACATCCGGATATTTTATCACACTTAGAGGGTATGTAATGCTAGTATGAAACCATGAATATAGACATGAAATTGTTCTAGTAGATCCATTGTAAAACATCTGTCCAGACCTTGCAACACCCTCAAGAAATATATATCAAAACTCCTTCTCAAATCTTACAATAAATCAAAGATTTATAGCTCAAAACAAAGCGAAACAGTCACAACTTTACAAGCTTTAACATATTTTGCAATGAATTTCATAATATGCAAGACCCATTTGTAAATCAACTTTAAATCATGCAATTTGGGTAAAAAGTGGCTTGGTTATCATGGGTGAAAGGAATCTATGAAAGAAATTGTCATACCTTAGCTTGGAGATGAATTTGGTGAAGATTGGAGATGCATACTTGAGCTTGAAGAAGAACCTTAAAGGAAAACCTTAGCTTGGGATGAGGGTTTAGGACTTGAGTTTGGGTAGTGAAAATATTACTAAGCGTTTGAGTGAGTATTTGGGAATGTTTAGGATGATATGAGGGTGAAATTTAGCTAAGTATAGGTAAAAACACATTGGGGAACGCTTAGGACCAAGACGTAGAAGTCTTGGACCAAACTAAAAAGATAGTCCCCAAAATGTACAGGGGTACGGCGTGGAGGCAACGCGAAAACCCCACTGGAAAATCGCACTTTGGAATTTTGTAATTGCTAATCATTTTCTCTAAAATTGAGGTTAGAACCTTTTTTCACCTAATTTTTACCCCTTGAACAAAAATACGAAGTTGAATTTTCGAAATAGCAAATGGATTTTGAGATATATGGAATTTAAAATTCTAGGCATTCTGAGACACGTTTTCGGGCACGATCGTTTCATTATCTCCCCCTTAGGGACATTCCTCCATGAATGTAAAAGAGACGTACATGACAAGAATGATCATAAACAAACCAGTCCCAACAAGAATGAAACATTACATTTAAAACACCATTTTCAAAATTTCAATACACATGCCCTAAGCATATCTTCAAGGGTTTGAATTGTTCTTTTGGCATGGCCATCCATTTGAGGGTGGAAGGCCGTACTAAGGTGAACTTTTTTACCAAGCCCTCTTTGAAAAGGCCTCCAAAATTGTGAACTGAATTGTGAACCATGATTTGATATGATGGACAAAGGAACCCCATGCAACCTCGCTATCTCATGGCTGTACAATCTTTCATACTCTTCAGCCCCATATGTGGTTTAATCGGTAGAAATTGAGCCAATTTCGTCATCCTATAAACCACCACCCAAATGGAATCAAAACCTTTCTAGTCTTGGGTAACCAAATTACAAAATCCATATTAATCACCTTGTACTTCCAAAAGGGAATCTCTATGTCTTGGGTTAGTCCACCTGGCCTTTGATGTTCGGCTTTGACTTGTTGACAACTATGGCACCAGGTAACAAATTTGTGAATGTTCCTCTTCATGCCTCCCCACCAATACATAACCCTCAAGTCTCTATACATTTTGGTGGAACTGGGGTGAGTAGAATAAGAAGAATTATGGGCCTCATCAAGGATCTTCTCCCTCAAACCATCAACACAAGGCATATACAACCTACATTGCTACCTAAGGGCACCATCACCCTCTTGGGAGAAAACCTCTACTTTGCCCTCTTTGACTAAGTCCTTCAATTCAAGGAAGGAGGAGTCAAGTTCATGTTTTTCTATTGACTCATCAACTAAGGAATATTTGGAACCATTAACAACAACAAAACCATCACGCATTTCATCCAATGTAACCCCCAATCTAGCTAATCTATGCACTTTTCTAGCCATCTCCCTATCACCAGCATCAACATGGGCTAGGCTATCCATAAACACCTTAATCAATGTATCCACCACTACATTTGCCTACCCGGATGATAATGCACACTCCTATCATAATCTTTGAGAAGTTCTAGCCACCTTCTTCAACTCAAGTTGAGATCTTTTTGAGTGAAGACATATGGAGGCTCTTATTATTGGTAAATACATCAACATGCACCCCATACAAGTAATGATTCCAAATCATTAATGCAAACACCACGACGGCTAATTCACATCATGGGTAGGGTAGTTCCTTTCATGCAATTTGAGTTTTCTAGAAGTGTAGGCTATGACCTTATCATTTTGCATTAGCACACAACACAAACAAACTCTAGATGCATCATAATACACAACAAAACCCTCAAGCCTGTCCAGTAGTGATAATAGAAGAGCAAACACAAGCTTCCCATTCAAAGTTTTGAAGCTTCTCTCACATTCATCAGTCCACACAAACTTAACCTTCTTTTGACTCAATGTGTTCATAGGGGAAGCAACGGACATGAACCCATTCACAAATCTTATATGGTAACCCATAAGGCCCAAGAAGCTCCTATTATCCGACGGGTTTAATGGTCTAGGCCAATTCCTAATCACATCAATTTTCTTAGGATCTACTTTTACAAACCCCGACACCACATAACCCAAGAATGCAACCTCTTTCAACCAAAATTCATACTTGTCATATTTAGTATACAATATCTCGTCCCTCACCCTTTGCAACACAACCCTCAAATCACCCATATGCTCCTTCCTACTATGTGAGCATATCAAAATATCATCAATTAAGACCACAATAAAGGAATCAAGGTAGGGTTTGAAGACCCTATTCATTAGGTCCATGAAGATGGCCTGTGTATTAGTCAACACAAAAGACATCACGACAAACTCATAATGTCCATATCTAGTCCAAAAAGCTATCTTGGGAATATCACACCCCCTTACCCTCACCTGATGATACTCGAATCAATGATCAATCTTAGAGAAAAAGCTAGCCCCTTGGAATTGGTCAAACCAGTCATCAATTCTTTGAAGAAGATATCTATTCTTGATGGTGAACCTATTGAGTTGTCGGTATTCAAGGCACATTCTGAGTGACCCATCCTTCCATTTCACAAGCAACACCGGAGCACCCCAAGGAGATTGACTAGGTCTAATAAATCCCTTCTCCAATGAATTTTTCAATTGCTCTTTTTACTTATTTAATTCCACCAGGGCTATACTATACAGGGAAATAAAGATAGGCTGAGTATTGGGAATGAGACCTACGCAAAAATCTATCTCCCTTTTGGGAGGGACATCAGGAAGTTCATTTGGCAAGACATCAAGAAATTCATTTACAATCAGAACCGACTCTGTGGAAGGGACTTTGGACTCCACATCTTTAACCTTCACTAAATGGTAAATACACCTCTTGGAGATCAACTTATGGGCTTTAATGCATGAAATAAATCTACCCTTGACCACCATATCTTGACTTTCCTACTCAAGGATAGGTTCATTTTGTAATTGAAACTTGACCCTACGAGTTCTACAATCAATAGAAACATAGTAGGCATGTAACGAATCCATTCCAAGAATGACATCAAAATCAACCATGTCTAATTCAACAAGATCATAAGGCAACAACTTATGCAAAATGGAAATAGGATAACTCCTATAAACTTTGCTAGTGACAATAGAGGCATTAATAGGAGTAGACACTTTATATGACTCATGCAATACCTCGATGACCACATGGAACCTTTTAGCAACAAAAAGGGTAACAAAGGAAAGATTGGCACCCGGATTAATCAAAGGATAGACATCAAAGTCAAAGATTTTTAACATATCAGTAACAACATCGGTGAACTCCTAACTCCTTGCCTCCTACATAGAGCATAAAATCGATTGTGCCTTGGAGAACTACCTTGAGGACTACCTCTTCCAACTGGAATTGCATTAGTACCCTGGACTTTGGCATTGTTTCTTGGACAATCTACCTTCTTTTGACCAAGCTACCCACAACCAAAGCATGCATTAGAATCTTTCAACATAGGCCTCTATGACTCTTTCCACATGTAGGACACATATTAATTGGAGCCACAACACCAACACCTTGAGGCCTAGGGAGGTCATTGGTAAACCCCCTATTAGTAGCATGATGAGACACTTGGCCTTAATAGAATCGACCACCCCTTGGGAACTTACACCCAAGACGTGCCCTCTTGGCCTTATTCCCCTTTGTCTTACTCAATTTCTCCTACTCCATTTGCTCGGTGTAGGTTATCAATCGAGACAAGTCTATGTCACTAATTATCATAGTGGACTGGCATTCTTCACTAACCAAGTTGGAGACCCCTATCGTAAACTTGTTCATCCTAGATCTAGGATCGGCCACTAAATGAGGAGCATACTTGGAAAGTTGATTACACTTGAGGGCATACTCCCTCACACTTATATCTCCTTGTTTAAAGTTCATACACTCCACCAACTTAGCTTTCCTAAGCTAAAGAGGGAAAAAACAATTAAGGAAGGCCAATATGAACTCTTTCCAAAGCACCAAATTTACCAATCCCCTTCTCACCCTTCCATTGATCATGACATATTTGATCTACCCCTTTGAGTTGGTATGCTGCCAACTCCGCATTTTCATTTGCCCCAATGCCCATGACATCCAAGATCTTGTAGACCTCATTAATGAACTCTTCTGGATCTTCATCCACCTTTAACCCATAAAATAACAAAGGATTCATCCTTATAAAATCTCCTACCCTAGCTCCTGAGGTAGTAGCATGAGGGGCTTAGAACTCTTGATTGACTTGGTTGGTTACAACATGGGCAAGCATAGTGAAGGTATCCTGGAGCTCACCATTGGTATGTTGCTTCCTGGGAGTTTGGGCTCATCTTCCTCTATGTTTTAGATGATCTGGCATAGAAAAGAAGAATTATTAGGAGGAAAAACTTACCACAACTGTATATCATAACTTGTAACATGAAGAAGGGAAATATTTCCTAGAATGTATCATAGCCTCCTAGTCATAGTCATGGTACACTTCATAACCATGAATAGGACTTTAGTCGATGCGCTGTGTTGGACTCTGCGGATCTACCAACCTAGTGCTCTGATACCAAGTTTATCATGACCTAAGCCTATGGATGTGACACAACATAAGGGGAACCCAAAAGGAACCCAAGCAAGCCTCTTAGAACATCACATTATACATCTTTGGTCGTGGAAGCAATAAATCAAGCGTCAAGAGATAAAAGAATGGGGAAGCCGAGGCTAAGGGAAAACACTTTCATATCATCATAATCAAGAGACAAGAGTTAAGCGCATATCATAGATATATAACATATCCAACAAATACCTCTAATACATAGATAAGGGCGGGGACCAAGACAATGTAACCACGCTCACCCTCAAAGTCAAATAGAACATAAGAAAGAGTGTCTCAATACATAACAAGTGAACATAGACTAAGGTCCCCGAAGTGGAGGACTCACCAAGTAGATTGATTAGCACTAAACTAGCCATGTGGAGGAGAAGGATGATCAACTTGGGCATAAGTTCCTACATGGTAACATCGTGAGGCATAGAGAATGCATTAGTATGTTTGATTGAACTAAGTATGCAGGATGCAATGCAAACAAGAATTAAGCATCATAATAAAAATGCATAACAATAGGTATAGGTATACTATAGTAATATGACATGAATGATCAATACATAATCAAAACATGCTTAAGTAACACATGCTCATATAGGATATCATATATGTAGAAGAGACCAAGCTAGATTTCCAAATATATAGCCCTTTGGTAGGTTAGTAATGATGCCGCCCCAGCACTTAGATGGATAAGTACTAACCTTCATCTAGGTTAGTGATAATACCACCACATCACCAAGGTGGAGAAGTACAAACCCTTTCCTAGGTTGATGAGCACAAACCCCTATCTAGGTTAGTAAAGATGCCTCCCCATCATCAGGTGGAGAAGTACTAACATTTCCCTAGGTTGACGAGTACAAACCCCCATCTAGGTTATCCGGGTTCTTAGTCTCCCCAGATTGGGCATGGTCTAATTCATTGCTTTACATAAAATATATCATAAACATAATCTCATTTCAACATCATATAGTCAATCATATCATATCTCATGCTTTGGACCTTTAACTCCTCAAAAAACCACATTCGTACATTTTATCACACTTAAAGGGTGTGTAATGCTAGTATAAACCATAAAATATAGAGATGAAATCGTGCAAGAAATCCATTGTAAAACCATCAGTCAATACCTTGCAATACCCTCAAGCAATATATATCAAAACACCTTCTCAAGTCTCACAATAGATCAAAAATTTATAGCTTAAAATATAGCAAAACCATCATAAATTTACATAACCTTAACATAGTATACAGTGAATTTCATAATATACAAGACACATTTGTAAATCAACTTTAAATCATGATATTTGAGTAAATGGAGGCTTGGGTATCATGGGTGAAAGGAACCCATGAAAGAAACCTACATAGCTTGGAGATGAACTTGGTAAAGATTGGAGATGGAGACTTAAAGGTTGAAGAAGAGCCTTCAAGGAAAACCTTAGCTTGGGATGAGGGTTTGGTACTTGAGTTTGGGGATTGAAAATAGACTAAGTGTTTGAGTGAGTATTAGGGAATGTTTACGATGATATGAGGGTGAAATTTCGCTAAGTATACATAAAACTCTGTTTGGGAACACTTAGGCCCAGGACTTAGAAGTCTTGGACCAATCTAAAAAAACTATCCCCAAAATGTATAGGGGCGTATCACGGATGAAACACTAAAACCCCACTAGAAAGCGCACTTTGGAATTTCATAATTGCTAATCTTTCGCTCTTAAATCGAGGTTAAACCCTTTTCACTTAATTTTTACTCCGTGAATAAGAATATGAAGTTGAATTTTCAAAAAAGTAAACAAATTTTGAGATACATGGAATTTAAAATTCTGGGCATTCCGAGGCACGTTTTTTCGAGCACTTTTTAGAGTCGCTTCATTGAATAATAAAAGTAGATCAATACAAAGAGCGATGAGATGAGGTTTTTCAGAGCAAGCAAGTATTCGGAGGAAAAGTAAATCATAGATATATAGCTCAACAAGTCTTGTGGATCATGGTTGAAACTCATCACACATATGGATATTATAATGGATAAGAATTTTCTAACCCATCTGAATAAAGGATAACCTTGTTAAGGTTAATAAAAAAGCTCTCTTCCTGCTTCTTCAATGCCTTCAATATGGAAAATTGGTAGAAAGGGGACAAAATAAGTATATGAAATTCAATAAAAAGGGCACAATAAACACTCATCAATCCAATGAAAGAGACATCAAGTATCTTGAAAGCAACTGAATTTTTGAAATGCAAATAACTTAGAATGTTAACATAAACAATAAATACACCAGAATTCAAAAGTATCCACAAAATAGTTGAAGTTGCTTGTACAGAGCTCCTTTTAGCATATTGATATATCGTGGATGAAATAGTTTGGACATAGGATCACATTTTAATTATCGGTCAGATATTATTAGACATAGATTTATACCAAACATAATTTGAAAAGATGGGGAAATATTTATTACAAAGTAAATGTCGCACATAGCTAGTTTCTTACAACCTAAAAGAGAAGAAACATATGAAGGTCAATGTTCATAGTGGATCTGCAGCGACTAGTACATCTCAAGTTTTAGTTCTGTCATGACCTTATCATGGTCATGATGGCGCCTGTTAGGTCCAAACAACAGGCAAGCCAATTCCCAACCCAAGGTTACATGTTTCAGCTCTTTAGTCCAAACCAAATTGATACAACAATAACATATACGTCTAAACCTACCCAAAACCTGAATGTAAACTATACAGAGCTCCAATAGACACAAGGGTGTATCATATACTTATATCAATAATCGTAATAATATACAAAATCAGAGTGCCTCTATAAGTACATAACACTACTATACAAGGCCAATGTTTGGAAATAATACATGGTCATTAAAAGTAAGGAGACTACAATACAGTTAGAACCGCTGATGGTCACCAAAAGTCTCCTAAGAGCTTCAGAAACTCCCCAACTTAACAACCACAGCTCATACTTGGACTTGTACCATGGGAAGATGCTGAAAGTAAGTGTGAGTACTAGAAAAGGAACCTAATAGGCATCATCAGTCGACCTAGTGAAATAGTAAACATGCATGAGACCAAATATATAGAGAGAACTATAGCAGTGTAGCAAAGCAAACTCAGATCAAGGCAAAGGCATATCTAGAAGCCCCAAAACAACAATTGGACCAACTAAAGTGAAGAACGATGATAACCTGAACCAACCCAAGTACTGATCATCGATACTGACTAACGAAGACTACATAGGCTTATACCACAACTTCCCCAACTGAGACAAAGTGTCGTACGGTGGTTAATGGCCCTAGTATCTATACCTATAGGCCCCCATAAGGCTAGAAGGTACATACGCACATAATATAAAACCGATAGATCATCACAAGAATCTCCAAATACATCACAAAATCTTATAAAAACATCACAGTACCTAGCTCTCCACATCATCAGAACAAGGGTTAGTTGTACATAAGAGTAAGACCTTAGTGTCTAAGCTTGAACGCCCCTTGAGCACCCATAAGAAGAGGATACACCTGATCATGCTCAAGTTACACCTCTCTTTTGAGGACAAAGCGATCATTGCCAAAGTAATAAACCTAACCAAGGTTAGGGTTGAATCCCACAAAGAATATGGTGACTTTCCAAATCGATTCACCAATAAACAATTTAAGTATTAACTAACTCAATTTCCCTAAAAGGAGGAGTTGTAATGATTGATAAGAAATTAAACTAAACTAAGTAAAATGAAAGACAATCAATAATGGACAACAACTTGGGTATTGTATTCCCCATGATTTACTAAATTAACATTCTCGAATATCATAATTCTCGGCTAAAATATCACTTGCAGGATGGTAATTTAAGTTCTTCCAACCCTTTGGTCAAAGGTGAAGGTTGAATTTCACTATTATACTTGGCTTATCTCCATAGTGTGCTATACTAACCATTATGAATAGTCCCAGGCAACCTCTCCTTGGTATTGTTCGATGGACTAGACAAGAACACATCATCAAATCGTGTTAACCAATCTCTTTTCCTGTTCATTACCACCTGGATCAGGAAGGTAACAATACATGAGTTCTAATGTTGTGCACCACTATAAAACATGCAATATGCAGAGAATTGATTAATACATACAACTACCCATTCTAAAAATTGCAAATTATCCCGGTCTATTTGATTAGATCTTCATATTACCTACAACCCCAAGTTGTTGGTTTGGCTACTCATGTTATGGGTAGATAAAGAAACTATGAATTGAGAAATCATAATTAATCTCTTACTCAAATAGATTAAACAACAAGCAAAACCAATATGTATTGAGAATTACAAAGTTGAAAGATACAATGAATCCACAAGTGTATTCTATTCTCTAATATTTAATCTCCAAGTATAAAAATCTAAAAAGTGCTCTAATGATGTTCTCTATTCTATTCTGTTGTCCTTCTTACTAAAAATAACCTAATTATACTATTTATAGTATTTACAAACAAGTCCCAAAAGAATATTAGAAAAATTGATCGGCTTCTTCTACGGCTCACAAATACAATTCATAACTGGGTTTAAGAATCGTAATCGGTCTTTTGTATTTAGCTTCTTCAATCATGGACTTCACTGCTATGGATCCACTCAATGAGTCCCAGTTTGATCTACGACTCATATTTCCTTCTTGTAGACTTCAAATGTATCTTTTTGTCCTTCTCTGTAAATCTTCATGAAACCCATCTATACGACTAATAGAATGATCTATAACTCATATAAAGATCTTATATAGTTGAACTTTTAGACTTGCTTCGAACACTGAAAATCTACACAAAACTACCTTTACGATTAATAGAAGGCTCTAAGACTTGTAAAGGGTCTCATAATTTTCTAAAAACTAGAAAAACTATGAAATATTCCCAAAATCATGCTCATCATGTTTTCCTAAAAAACAAACACAAAAACACATAAAAACTACAAAATTCATATTGAGAACACACAAAAGCCAAAGTTTTAGGCATCAAATATACTGCATTTTGGTAGCAAATCAATAGCTTCAACTTAAAATTATTGCTTGTCCACAAGTGACAACTTAATTTTTATTGATAAGATAGCAACATACAGTCATCAACCTAATGTCATATATAATACTCAATCCAGACATAGGTACTTACACAAACTTTTCAAAATAGAATTAGATAGCTATGTAGCAAACCAAAGCACATTAGTACATCTAACAATATAACTATGACAAGCAAAGGAATATCAACAATCCTCATTCACTGAACAAGTCAAATGCTAATAAATGCAGTGTAAGTACCCTCACAAAAATAAGTCCCATTTTAAGACTCAATGATGATTTCAGTTTCAATCTTCGGACTAAGAAAGAACACTCGCTCTCACAAAAGATGTTCATGTATGATGACTAATATCATAGGTTTTCCCATACACTCATGACTCAGATTTTCAACCAACTTGACTAGGATCACTGTAGGACTTTCTAGGCTTGTAATGTAGGCTCAGGGGGCTTTGGTATGACATTTTGGAAGAATGGAGACTGAAGGAGATCCTGGAACTACGTTTTTCAACACTTTCGCCTTACAAACTCCAACATTTCCACCTTGTTCTCCTTTTTTCCACATTCAAGCTTTTTTAGGTATTTTTTCTCATTTTTTTAGCTTTAGCCTCATTTTTACATATCATTTTGCTTTTAATGTCACTCTAAGGTTTTTTGTACATGATACATGATTTTTTTTTCTCCTCATTTCTAGCTCACCACCTTATTATTGTGATTTTACGCCTACTCCGGCCGCTCTCAACTTAGGGTTTTAGCCTATTTTGAAGTACACAATATCTGTTGAACAAAGAAGGGCCACTTTTGGTAGCCACCCTCAACTTAGGCTTTTTGACTCAATAACGGTTCACAATGCTCAAGAATAGACCAAGGCCAATTTAAAGGTTTATCACTAGATAAGGTTAGGCTAATTAGATGTTTAAGAAAGGATTGGTTCATGTAAGGGTCACCTATTTGGAACAAGGGATAAAATATCATTTTGTTGGTTAGTTTAGGCTAAAGTGGACTAATTTAAAGAACAAAGGCCTAATATCCCTTCCTAGTTCATGTAATCTATAATCTAACTTGGAGTAATAGGGCAAGTTCTGAATTAGCACAAAATGCATGAATTTGCAAAATATGCTCACAGTCATATAGCATTGCAAAGCATTATCAACAAGCAACTCATATATCATGCATCATGTGTCAAACTATCCTCACTTATCAAAAGAACTATTGCCAAACACCTAAACATGCATGTTTTCCAGTAATCTACTAATCAAATTTTTTTTATAAGTATCAATTTTCAAAATGAGACATACAAATATGTTATATGCCAAACGTTTTAGTACTATAAGCTACAAATATTATCTAAACATCCTAAACATGCCGGTTCAACAAAAATTAAATATCCACAAGGAAAAAGAACACATGCAAGAAAACCTCAGGATTAAATTGCGATAGTTATGGACCATAAGCTATTCATACTTCACCAAGGCCCATAACTACCCACACCCCATTAAAAAAGTCATGTATTGTCCTTAATGCAGTAAATCAAGCAAAAATATAATAGTAAGGGCCAAAAAACATACCTTGGTGCCTAAGTACCAGTCTGTAGATGAGTATGGCCATCTCCCTCCTACAGGGTAGCCTCCTCAACTGTTCCACTATGTCCGGATGGACTATTACCCATTGCCCTATCATGCTTCTACGCTAGCCTTATCTCCATCGCTTTCCTTGATGTCCTCAAGACTAGCCCGAGCTTATCCTTTGTATCCTCTACATCCACCGGGTGCTTTGCACGTACATGTCACTCAACAGGGTCCTCATATAAATAAAGGTACTTCCCAAGGAAAGTCTGTGTAGGCTTCACAGAGGCAAAAAAGTCAAATAGCAGCTCGATGGTTACAGACACTGGTAATGTCACGGGTGCTGCAAGCGAAGCTGTCATGTCATCCCTAAGATTTAGAATCTCCTCATGTACAGTTGATATATCTAAAGGTTGGGCCTTGTATAACCTCTTTTGTGCTAGGTCCTCAAAGACATCAATACGAGTATCCACCATAGAAACACGCTCCTAAACAGTAGATATGGTGAATCCCTTGCATCGCTCCTCTTGTTTTGCAATAGTATGCTAGAACTAAGGCATGAGCTACTGAATAAGCTGAGACAATTGGGCCTTAGTATGTGATAGATGTTGATCCATACCCTGAATAAAAACTATGGACATATAAACTATGCTAGATGTAAAAGTCTGTGAAGTACTAGCCTCTGGTAAGGAGCAGTTATAGTTAGAACCCCTTATGTTGTTGGTGTCTTGCATTAGTAGTAGTAACTAGAGTAGTAGCAGTGGCAGTCGTTGAACCCTCAGGTGGTGGCTCTGGAGCAAACATCTCCAGCATAGGAGGAGGCTACATCCTCTAAAGTGCCATAAGGTTCTCATTAGACTTTATCAGGCTAGGCTCTAAAGTGTGTTGGCTGTAACTAGATGATCTAGATGATGAAATATCTCTACCTTTGACTATAGATAGAGGCTGTAAATCAGAACTAGAAATGGGATGGAGGTGGCTCGCTTGAGCGTGACTCATGAATCTGCTCCACTATGAGTTAGACCTAGTCTATGTTGTAGCTAACCAATATGCTGGCAGCCAATACTTCTGGCTTTGGTATAAGTATGTTATCTCTCAAAATAGGCCAGATTCGATATGTAATAATCGCCCACCAAAATTTGGCAACAAAAGAGAGAGAGGCTTTAACAATACCCTCTATATGGGTAGTGACCAAGCAAGGTCTAGACCCTGCTCAACAATGTGACCAGCCACCCATCTCAACAACTCAGTCCTTTGTACCAGATCATTCAAAATCAATGCAGTTCTAACCTGCCTCAATCTATAGTCAAACTTAAATGTCAATCTCAAAGTTCAGTAATCGAGAGTAAAAAGAACACAATAGTTCATCTCCTCTGAAATATCAACCTACGGTACTCTTATTAGTACCTCTCTCAATTTTGGTTGTGTTAGAGGTCTCTTCCACTTAGGAAGATCATGAAGAATAGTGGCTAAAAAAGCTACATAACACTCTTGTACAAGAAATGGGGCATATCATCCAAGCCTATATATCAACCACTTGAGCCCATATCGTGTCATCGTGTCCTTCAATCTTGGGACATGGCTAAATTCATCATCAATAACTTGGTACTCCTCATATATCGAATAGTGGGTTTATCCCGCTCTTTATGCTGCATTCCTTCCAAGAATATGGCCTCCATCCCCTCAACCCCTACCAATGAGTACGAGCATCCGATGCTGAAAAAGATGATGGTGCGACCGAGGATTCGACATCTCCTCTATCTAGGGAGCTCTCCTCTAAACTCTGCTCATCTCTAGACCTAGTCATCTAAGGTATGCTACTCTACGTCCCCTCAGTGCCTTTCTCGCTAGACTGGGAAGGACTATCTCTTTTATCTTGATTCTATGCAGCTCTGGCAGCTACTACCCTATTCTGTGATACCCCAGCCTAGGTGTTTGATGAAAAATTATGAATCTCAAGTGACCCACTTAGCTAGGGGGTCTACTCATCATTAGTCAGCTCATCGATAAACTTTCTCCTAAATGCCTCAATCTTAGAGCAGTTTTCTTTTGGGGCTATAATTCCTATAAATGCAACATAAATAGATCATCATTAGTCCCAACAATCAAGAAAGAAAAAAGTAAAAGATGAATTGGAGAAATTACAGAAGTATATGTATTTTTATGTGTAGGAAGGCTTAGGCCCAAGACCCCAAAGCCTTAGGATGAAATATGGAAACTGGCAACAAAATACACTGTTCCGTGATGGCTCTGTGTCATGGAGCTAACACGTACCTTTACTGTTTTGCACCAAGTTGAAAAAATCAAATTTCACTACGAGTCCTCTAAAATTGGGGTTATACCCATTTTTGACTCAATTTTGCACAAGGATAAAGAATATGAAATTGAATTTTTGATATCACATATGGATTTTGAAATGTATGAAAATTATGATTATGACATTTTTGAGTCACAGTTTAGGGTATGTTTTGGGGCATTTCAATATCTCCCCCTTGAGAACATTTTTTCCCGAGTGTCAAAGAAGCGTACATAAGAATAGTAATCACGAAGGAATCGCCCCAACAAGAATGCAACAATGCACTTAAACACCACTTTCAAAAATATCAATATAAGTGTGAAAAACCACCATAAACTTGAAACGAACACAAAAAGTGCCTAAAAACGTGCCTCGAAAGTGACCAAAATCTTATTTTGCTATATATATATAAATTCATTTGTTATTTTCGAAATTCCAACTTGATATTCTTGTTCAGGGGGTCCAAATTAGGGGAAAAGGGTTTAACCTCGATTTTAGAACAACTAAATCAAATTATGAATTTTTCAAGTGAGCTAAAAATAGTGGGGATCCGTATTTAGTGGAGCGACGCACCTCAGTGTTATTTTGGCCAATTTTCTATTTTGGGTTCCAGGCTTTAAGTCTTGGGCCTAGACCCTCCCATGCATGAAAATACTTAAACTGAGCCTTATTTCACCCTCATATCACTCTAAACGTTCCCCAATACTTACTCAAACACTTAGACTAATATTTCTCTAAAGATTCAAGTCCCAAAACTCAAGTCCAATCTTAAGGATTTCATCAAGGATATCATTAAAGCTTCAAGTCTCCATTTCTAATCTTTTTCAAGGGTTCTTCAAAGTTAAGGTATATGGTGTTGAACCGTTGGGTCTTTCCACCCATGGTGCCTAAATCCTCTTTTTACTAATATTGCATGATTTTAAGTGGATTTTACATATGGGTCTTTTATATTGAGAAATTTACTGCATAGTGATTTATATACTTGAATGTATGGATGTTTTAACATGTTTTGAGCTCTATATCTTGGATTTGATGAGGGGTTTTGATTTAAATGTCTTGGGGGTGTTGCGAGTTATTGATTGATGGTTTTACAATAGATTTTCTTATGGTTTTTCTTCTCTAATTTTCATGGTCTTTAATTCCTATTACACCCCCCAAGGTGTTTGGTAAAATGTCCAGATGTGATTTCTTGAGGAGCTGAAGGTCCAAAACATCATATATGATATGATTGATGATATGATGATGAAATAAGCTTATATACTTGATGAATTCTATATAGAGTATTGCAGTTGACCTTGCCTAATCTGGGCGGGAAGAGGGGGTTAAAAACTTGGATAATCGAGGGAAGGGTTAGTACTTCTCCACCTAGTGATGGGGTGGCATCATGACTGACCGCGATAGGGGTTAGTACTTACAAATCGAGGGAATAGTTAATACTTCTCCACCTAGGTAATATGGTTGTATTATCACCAATTGGTGAAGGATTACTACTTCTTCACCTAGGTGATAGGGCGGATTATCACCAACTGAGGGATGGGTTAGTACTTCTCCACCTAGGTGATGGGGCTACATTATCACCAACTGAGTAAAGGGTTAGTACTTCACCACCTAAGTGATGGGGAGGTATAATAAATAACCTCAAGGGGTTTATACCTTGGAAATCTAGTTTGGTCTATTCATCACATATAATATCTTATATGAGTATTAGTTACTTAAGCATGTTTCACCTATGCATTAATCATATATGTCATATTATTACATTATGCCTATTGCCTATTGTTATATATTTTGATTATGATACCTATTTCTTGTTGTATTGCATCCTACATACTTAGTACGTTCAAGCGTACTAACACGTACTCTTGCCTACATGATACTGCCATGAAGGAACTGGTGCCCTAGTTGCTTATCCTCCTCCTCCATGTGGCTAGTTCGGTGTTACTCAAGTTAGTTGGTGGGTACTCCATTTTGGTAAATTTGGTCTATGTTCTATTATCTTGTATTAAGACACTTTACTTTATTTTTATTTTGACTATGAGGGTGAGCCCGGTTGCTTTGTTTTGGCCCCCGCCCTTATCTTTATATAGTAGAGGTGTTGGTGGACATATAGTGTATCTATGTTATGAGCCTTGACTCTACTGACTCTTGTTGTTTATGATATGAAATAGGTTCCCTTAGTCCCATTTCCCCTTGTTGATACTTATCTTTTATTGTCATTTTCATTGATTTCACGATCAAAGATGTGTAATGATGTGCTATGAGGCCTGTTTGGGGTTCGTTCAAGTTCCCCATTCACTGATCACGTCTAGGCCCTAGGCTTGGGTCATGACAAACTTGATATCAGAGTACTACATTAGAGTCTTATTCATGGTTTCTTTGCACCACAACTATGAATAGGAGGCTATGAGGCTTCCCAGGAAATGTTTCACTTCTTCATGATCCATGTCTTGCGATAGAGTTAGATCCCCTAGGGCTTATTAGTAACCTCTAACCATTATATTTTAGGATATGTCTGAATCTACTCAAGACAGTGATATATTGAATACTAAGTTTTGAAATGCTCTATGTGTAACGGCCAAAGCATTGATAACATTGGCAACCCAACTCAACCATCAATTGGGTGCTCTTGAGACTTCTAATGGTGAAAGGGCAGGTAGTGAGGCCAAGAGCACCCATAATGTGGGTAAGTTGCAAAGCCTCAAGGGTAGAATTGATACTGTGTGTCCAACATGTGGTAAGGTTCATAGAGGCCAATGTTTGAAAAATAGCAACACTTGTTTTGGTGGTGGGGAAGTGGGACATAAGAGGCTGGATTGCCCCTATAGTCGCAATAAAAGTAAAAGAGGTGATGGTGGGATGACTAATCCCAAGTGTTAAAGGTATGGGAAGCATATTGGTGGCCTATGCTTAAGGAAGACTAATGCTTGATATAGGTGTAGTAAAGTGGGTCACAAGCTAAAGGATTGTCCATATGATCAAAGAAAGCATAAGGCTAGTCGACCTTTAAATGTAGGTGGTCATGTTGATCAAGTGACTCAAGGAGGGGATGAGATGCCCGATGCTACTACTACTAAGTTTAAGTTTTCTTGGCTTTGTTTTGCATGTATTGCTAGGCCACTATTTCTTCTCTATCCTTTTTGGTTACTAGTGGGGCTTCTTGTGTGCCCAAGTTGTTGTGTGGGCCTTTGGTGTCCATTCTTTTGTTGGGTGTATTGTTGCTAAAAGGTTTATAGGTGTTGATCTTGGTTTGCATCATATTATATTTAGATATATGGTATGTTAGAGTTGGCAGGGTAGATTTGGATGTCATTATAGGGATAAATGGTTGCATGCATGTTGTGTCGTCATAGATGGTAGAACCCACAGAGGTAGCCCGATTCCCTATTAAGCCCATCTTTGAGCGGGAGGTTGTTAAAAGTTAGCAAAGGGGGATAGGTCCATTTTATGTCTTAAAGGTACAATTGGGTCTCTAAGGGATTGCATTTATCATCTTGTGAGAATTAGAGGTGTTAAAAACGTAAGTTGTTTTATTTATAGAATTGTTGTTGATGGTAGATGAGGCCTTGAATATCCTTTTATTGACTAGTACATCGGTTATGCCTTTAAGTGTCATGAGTAAGATCTCTAGTCCTTACTCTAATAAGCTTATGGTGGTTTTGGTGATGATAGAGTGGTTTGTTTCATCATATTGCTTCTAATAAGGAAGTGAATGTGAGTCATTCGAGGGTACTATTACAAGTTTAGGAAGGAGGTTGGATGCTAGATAGGAGAAATGGGAATTTTAATTGTAAACGGTTGCTTTCCTAGGTCGTGCGGTGCTGGCTGATGGCATTAAGGTAGATCCTAGTAAGACGAAGGTGATCAGCTATTAGACTAGACTTTGACTCCCTTGGGTGTTAGGAGCTTCTTGAGTTAAGTGGCCTATTGCCTGGGATTGTGAGTATGTTATCTTTCGTTGTTGTTTCTATGACTTAGTTGACCTTAAGTAAGGTCATGTTGTGACCGACATTTTGAGTAGGCTAATTTGATCGGTCCGGGACTTGCTATTTCTTGTGTTATTCCTTGGTGCTAGTAGAATTCATGTGAGTGAGGGTTGATCATTGATCCCTTCCAATTAAGGAGACCTAAAATTATTTCCAAGAAAACCTACATGGATTTTACTTATTTTAATTTAAAATTTTAGTATTATGATTCTTAAAATTTGATTGATGCATGGGTAGTGTTTATTTGATGATTTTAATCTAATTCAAACCGTTATATAAGGATTTACTTTGGATCTATAAAGTTATAAGTATGCATGTTTCCCTTATGAAATAACTTATGCCTGAGCGATTACACTATGGATTTAAATATTGAATTAATTATGTATTCACTTCAATTTCATATTATTATTGTTGATTTTTAAATGGAGTCTTAATTACCCATGTCATTTCCTCATTGTTCATAGCATATGTATTCATGTACACAAATTATTTTTAAAAATTATGTTATGGGTAAGGCCAATTTCGTTTTATGGTATGATTTTGATAAAAGCTTGGTTATAATAATATTGTGATCACATATATGTTTTTGATTTGGCCTTTTAATCATTTTGCGTGCTTGCACCATTTTGTATATTAATGAGTTATTGATATCCATGAGTATTATGATTATGAAATTATGATTTTGGCATTTGAACCTAAGTATAAATTATTATAAATGGTATTCAGCTTTTAAGCCCAATTTTGCATTGAAATGATTTGGAAGATGACTATTGGCACTTTGAAAGTACGTATATACATAATATAAGTATTCTTTTGGGATGATGACTTAGCTTGTTGTGTAGGGGGTTTTGGAGTAGTTTGAACTACTTGCATAGCATGTTTCTAATGAGTGTAGAACTCGTAAGGTTGTGATGTGATGGTTAAGGATAGACAATCTATTTGTTCAGTTACAATGAGTTAGTCGCTTCCCCAAGATTGATCTTTGGTTTGAGCTTTGTCCCTAAGTGAGCATTATTAATATTGATGGAGTTGTTTGGTTGGCTAATGCATCAGTTGTGTTTATTGTTTCATAAATAGGGTCTTAAAATCCTACCTTGATATGTTTGTGGTGGTCTCTAATAATGAGGTGTTGATTTGTTTAGAGCTTGTGAATTATTTCGGGATTGTGTTGCAAGTCTTGGATGATAAGGGGATTGGTTTCTAAATAAGATAAGTGTGCATTGTGGATAGCAAGAAGGTGCTTAGAGTTCTTTATGGATTTTGAATAAGTGTGCATTATTTTTCCTTGGTAAGACTAATGATTCGGTCGGTGCTCTAGGCAGCCTAGCATGTTTATTGATGATGGCAAAGAGGATAATAGTGGGGTCCATCGGGGGTTAGATTGGAGGTTAAGTTGAGGGAAGTTGAGCATGGTGGTGTAGCATTTTTCATGGTTCAAAATAATCTTGCATTAAGAGGTCTAGATTAGGCAAGGCCTTGATTTCGCCTCATTAGTGTTGGATGTTTTCGGTGAGAAGATGGTAGAGTGGGGGTTGTCTCCCAAGGGGGAGATGGTGGTTATGATACTAAGTGGGTTAGGTGTATTTAAGGTTAACAATTGAGTTCAGGATTGTGAGTCCTTATAGAGTGTAAAGGGAGGTCGGTTAGGTTGCGTAAGTTTTGGTATTGCCTATGGTATGGTGATGGTATTTCTAGTTTTTCATGCTTCTAGGTTGAGAGGATGTGTTAGTGACGCTAGTGCTATAGAACTCTTTAAAGTTGTGCGTTAGATGGAGGATAAGTTGGCCAAGAATGAGGTTATAGTGGAGGTGTTGGATGGATGAGTGGAGAAATTGATTTATTGATAACGATGTAATGTTTGTTAAGGCCCATTGGAAGAGTTGTCTATTAATATGTGTTTCTCGAAGAGCTGGTGTGGACATGGAGAAGCAAAATCCATATCTCTTTCACTCTATATTTAAGCTTATGATGACATGTCAATTTCTTTTTATGATTTCAAGTCCTGTGTTTCAGCCCCTATGTCATTCATGTACATTCATGTTTAACTTGGTAAGTTTATGATGATTTTACACCTGTGCTGACATTTTAAAAGTGATATTTTAAATGTAATGTTGCATCCATGTTGGGACCGATTTATTCATGATTATTCTTGTCTTGTACATCTTTTCTACATTAGGGGACGAATCTTCCCAAGGGGAAGATATTGAAATGGCCTCAAAAGTGTCCGGAATCTTGTTTCCATATATCCAAAATTCCATTTGTTATTTCAAAAATCCGACTTCATATTCTTGTTCAAGGGGTTAAAATTAGGGGAAAAAGGGTATAACCCCGATTTTAGAGCAACCGAATCGAATTATGAATTATCAAGTGACCTGAAAATAGTGGGGATCCGCATCCAGGGCGCGACATGCCCTAGTGTTATGTTGGCCAATTTTCTATTTCGGGTCTAAGGATTTACATCTTGGTACTAGATCCTCCCATGCATGAAAATACCTAAACTTAGCCTTATTTCACCCTCATATCACCCTAAGCATTCCCTAATACTCACTCAAACACTTAGACTAATATTTCTCTCAAGATTCAAGTCCCAAAATTCAATAGCAATCTTAAGGATTTCATAAAGGATCTCATTCAAGCTTCAGGTCTCCATTTCCAATCTTTTTCAAGGGTTCTCCAAGCTAAGGTATGTGGTGTTGAACTATTGGGTCCTTCCACCCATGGTGCCTAAACCCTTTTTTTTAACTAATATTGCATTATTTAAAGTGGATTTACATGTGAGTCTTGTATATTGAGAAATTTACTGCATAGTGATTTATGTTCTTGAAAGTATGGTTGTTTTAGCATGTTTTGAGATTTAGATCTTGGATTTGATGAGGGGTTTTGATGTGAATGTCTTAGGGGTGTTGCAAGGTATTAATTGATGGTTTTACAACATATTTTCTTGCATGATTTCTTCTCTAAATTGCATGATCTTTAACCCCGATTGCACCCCCCCAAGGTGTTTGATAAAATGTCCGAATGTGGTTTCTTGAGGAATTGAATGTCCAAGGCATGACATATGATAAGATTGATGTTATGATTATGAAATGAACTTATATATATATGATGAATTCTATAAAAAGTGTTGCATTGGACCATGCCCAATCCATGGGGTTCTAAAAACTCGGATAATCGATGGAATGGTTAGTACTTCTCCACCAAGTGATGGGGCGATATTATCACTGACTGAGATGGGGGTTAGTACTCATCAACCGAGGGAAGGGTTAGTATTTCTCCACCTAGGTGATGGGGCAGCATTATCACCAACCAAGGGAAGGGTTAGTACTTCTCCACCTACGTGATGGGTGACATTATCACCAATTGAGTGAAGGAATAGTACTTCACCACCTAAGTGATAGGGCGGTATCATCACTAACCTCAAGGGGTTTATACCTTTGAAATCTAGCTTGGCCTATTCTTTAGATATGATATCTTATATGAGCATAAGTTACTAAAGCATGTTTTACCGATGCATTAATCATACATGCCATATAGTTACATTATGCCTATCTCTTGTTGCATTGCATCCTACATACTTAGTACATTCAAATATACTGACACATACTCTTGACTGCATCATATCACCATGTAGCAACCAACGCCCAAGTTGATCCTCCTCCTCCTCCACATGGCTAGTTCGGTGCTACTTAAGCTAGTTAGTGAGTCCTCCATTTTGGGGACTTTGGTCTATGTTCTATTATCTTGTATTGAGACACTTTACTTTATATTCGTTTTGACTATGAGGCTGAGCCCAATTGCTTTGTCTTGGCTCCTACTTTTATCTTTAAGTAGTAGAGGTGTTGCTGGACATATGGTGTATCGATATTATGAGCCTTGACTCTATTGCCTCTTGTTGCTTATAATATCAAAAAGGTTCCCTTAGTCCCAATTTCCCCTTATTTATGCTTATCTTTTATTGTCACTTTAATTACTTCCGTGACCAAGGATGTAGAAAGTTACCCCATAAGCAAGATCTTTGATTGATGTGCCTCAATAAGGTTGAGCAATGGTAGATGCTTGGAGCTTTTTCTATACCTTCATTGAACTACCCTGCTCTTACCTCGGGTTCTTGCTTAATTAACTGCCCTACTCTATGAGGCTTGTTTGGGGTTCCTTTAGGTTCCCTATTCGCTGATAATGTCTAGGCCCTAGGATTGGTTCGTGACAAAACTTGTCAACATAAACACGAATGCATGCAAATGATATCAGGGCTGAAACTTAAGACTTGAAATCACATAAGGGACTTGGATTAGTACCTTAGGCTTGAGTAGAATGGGAGAGATAGGCATATCACTTTTGCATGTCTGCCTCAACTTCCCATGTTGCACTTTAAACTTGTTGGTTTCTCCAAAGAACCTTGGCGGAAGCTACAGCCTTGTTCCTTAACCCCTACACTTTTCTATCCACAATTTCTATCGGAACATCTTCATAAGTCAAATCATCTTCAACAACATCCACAATAACTTATGTTTGAGTAGAATGGGAGAGATAGGTATATCGCTTTTGCATGTCTGCCACAGCTTCCTATGTTGCACTTTAAACTTGTTGGTCTCTCCAAAGAACCTTGGCAGAAGCTACAGTCTTATTCCTTAACACCTATACTTTGCTATCCAAAATTTCTACCGAAACATCTTCATAAGTCAAATCATCTTCAACAACATCCATAACATCAAGAGGCACAATAGCACTAGGGTCACCCACACACTTCCTCAAAATAGACACATGGAAGAACATATGAACCACATTCATATCATTGGGAAACTCCAACTCGTAGGTCACCTAACCAATCCACCTTAATACTCTATAAGGACCCACAAATTTTGGACTCAATTTATCTCATGACCCAAGTTGTAGGGCCTAAACATGACATGGCAGATAGGGAACCGGAAGGGACACCAAGCAGGCCTCTTAACATATCATTACATATCCTTGGTCGTTGAAGCAAGAAAACATCAACAAGAGATAGTAATAGGGATAATTGGGGCTAAGGAATAACTTTTATATCATAAATAATAAGAGTCAAGAGAGAGTCAAATCTTATAGCATAATACATAACATATCCAACAATACCTCTACTACATAGATAAGAGCGGGGGTCAAGATAAGCAACTGGGTTCACCCTCATAGTCAATGTATATATAAAAGAAAGATAGTCTTCGAACATAGCAAGAGATGATATATATCATCCCCCAAATCGAGGACTCACCAATAAGCTTGGGAGAAATCTTACTATCCACGTAGAGGAGGATACTCAAGTGGAGCTCTGGTTCCTACATGGTAACATCATGTAGGCATAGAGTACGTGTTACTACGTTTCAAGGTACTAAGTATGTAGGATGTAATCCAACAAGAGATAAGTAACATAATCAAAATTCATAAGCATAAGCAATAAGTAGCATATAACAATATGGCACACATGTGAGATGCTTGTAGTAAATCATGCTTATATAAAACATACTATATGTGTAAGGAGTGACCATCATAGTGATATCCAAGTCCTACCACATTCTTGGAAAGGTGAATGAGGTATAAACCGCTCAATTGTTGATGAGGTACAAACCTCTCAATATGGTTGATGAGGTACAAACCTCCCAATATAGTTATCAAGGTACAAACCCCTCGACATGGTTACATGGGCCTACCACCTCCCGAGCAACAAGATCGAGGTGCAAACCCCTCAACATAGTTACCTGGGCCTACAACCTTCCAAGTGAGGCTTGTTCATTTCCCACATTATAGAGATAATATCATATATATGCATTCCTTTCATCATCATATAGTCATTCAACTCATAAAACATGCATTAGACCTTCAATTCCTCAAGAAATCATAGGACATTTTATCAAACACTTGGCTGGTGTGTAGTGCTAGTGTAAAACCATGCAATTCAAGAGTGGAATTACGCTAGAAAATTTAGTGTAAAACCATAAATAGATACTTGGTAACACCCTCAAACAATATACATCAAAACCCTTTCATCAAAACCATAAGATATAAGCATTGATCTTAGATTCATAGCTCAAAATATGCTAAATCAATCACAATTTCATAAATCCCAATATAGTATGTAGTGAATGTCACAATAAGTAAGACCTATGAGTAAATCAACTTTAAATCATGCAAATTTACGTAAAAGATAGGTTGGGCATCATGGTGAAAGGAACCAGGAAAGAAACCCACATACCTTGACTTTGGAGAATCCTTGAAGAAGATTTAAAATTGATATTTAGAGCTTGAATAAGAACCTTAAGATTGGGATGGGTTTTGGGACATGAATTTAGGAGTGAAATATTTGTCTAAGTGTTTGAGTGAGTATCAGGAAATTTTAAATGATATAATGGTAAAATATGGATAAGTATAGTTATTTTCGTATTTGGGAACACTTAAACCCAAGACTAAAAAGTCTTTGATCGAGATAGGAAAAATAATGCACAAAATACACGGCAGCGCGACACGCTAGGGGCGCAGAAACATCTCTGGAAATCACATTTTATAATTTCTAAATTTTGATATGGTGGATCATAAAATAGGGTTAGACCAGTTTCACACATAATTGACCCCCTGATCAATTATATGAAGTCGAATTTTTTATATTACACACGAATTTTGAGATATATAGAAATTATGATTTCAGGCACTTTTGAGGCACATTTTCTGGCTCTTTTTGCGGTCATTTCAATTTTCCTATCTTATGAAAATGAATCACACCCTTCATATGAGACATTAATATAGACCCAATCACCAACCTTAAATTCAAGATCCCATCTCCTCACATCGGCATCGGACTTTTGTGTAATTTGGGCTGTTTTCAATCATTCACTTAACATCCTCACCTTCTCCATGGCCTCCATAACAAAATTCAGGCCTAACAAAGCAATCTACCCTACCTCAAACCATCCAATTAGGGACCTACAACGCCTACCATAAAGAGCCTCAAAAGGAGCCATACCAATGCTAGAATGATAACTATTGTCGTAAGCAAATTCAATGAGTGGAAGATGATCATCAAAACTACCCTTAAACTCCAAAACAGAAGCTCTAAGCATATCTTCAAAAGTTTGAATAGTTCTTTCAGCTTGGTCATCAAATTTTAGGGTGAAAGGTCGTGCTAAGCTTAACCATGGTACCAAGGCTGCTTTGGAAGGACCTCCAAAAATGAGAAGTGAATTGAGCACCACAATCCAAAATGATAAATAAAGGCACTCCATGTAATCTAACCAATTCATGAATGTAAAACCTAGCATAATCTTCGATAGCATAAGTAATCTTAACTTGTAGGAAATGAGTCGACTTTGTCGTTCTATCAACCACAACCCAAATAGAATCAAAATGCTTTCTAGTCTTAGGCAACCCAACTATAAAATCCATGTTAATTTCCTCTCATTTGCAAGTACAACTCTCTATATCTTGGGCTAGGCCACCTGACCCTTGATGCTCGGCTTACACTTGTTGGAAAATATGGCTATCAGATACAAACCCAACATCTCTCTTCATGACACCCCACAAAAACACTTCCTTTAAATTTCTATACATCTTTGTAGAACTGGATTAAATAAAATAGGAAGAATTATGAGCCTCATCTAAAATCTTATTTCTTAAGTCATCAGCACAAGGCACTTACAACCTGTCTTAGTACCTAAGGACACTATCTACCCCTTAGGAGAAACCCTCCACCTTACCATCTCTCACCAAGACCTTCAATTCTAACAAGGTAGGGTCAAAATCTTCCTTTACTTTGACCTATTCAATCAAGGAAGATTTAGAGCCATCAATAACCATAATACCACTATTATTAACTTCCTCCAACCTAACCCCCAATCTAGCCAATCGATGGACCTCCCTAGACACATCTTTTCCACCATCATCAATATGTGCTAGGCTACCCATAGACACCCTACTCAAAGCATCGACCATAACATTTAACTTATCGGGATGATAATGCAAACTCATATCATAATCTTTAATAAGTTTTAACCACCTTCTTTGTCTAAAGTTGAGATCCTTTTGGGTGAACACATATTGGAGACTCTTATGATTGGTAAACACATCAATATGCACTCCGTACAAGTAATGATGCCAAATTTTCAAAGCAAATACCGCGACGACCAATTCAAGATCATGGGTAAGATAGTTTTTTTCATGCACCTTAAGTTGTTTTGAGGCATAAGCTATCACTTTACCATTTTGCATCAAAACATAACCCAAACTAATTCTTGAGGCATCACAATACACAACAAACCCTTCTAACCCTTTCGATAAAGACCATAGAGGAGCGGAGACAAGCTTATCTTTCAAGGTTTGGAAAATCTTTTCGCACTTATCGGTCCACCAAAATTTTGCCTTCTTTTGGGTCAACTTAGTCATACGAGAATCAATAGAATAGAACCTATTCACAAACCTCTGGTATTTACCCGCTAAGACTAAGAAACTTCGAATGTGTGATAGAGTCAAAGGTCTAGGCTAATTTCTAATCAAAACTCAAATTTCTCATAATTTTTCATACAACTTCTCCTTCATCAATGTTTGTAGTACCACCCTCAAGTGAGCCACATGCTCCTCCTCACTATGGGAATAGAGCAATATATCACTAATAAATCCTACCACAAACAAATTAATGTAGGGTTTAAAGACCCTATTCATAAAATCCATGAAGATAGCCAATGCATTAGTCAAACAAAAAGACATAACCAAAAACTCATAGTGCCCACACCTAGTTTGGAAAGTCATCTTGGGAATGTATCACTCCCTCACTTTCACTTGGTGATACTCGAATTGAAGATTAATCTTAGAGAAATGACTAGCCCCTAGAAGTTGTTTCAAAAGATCATCAATCCTTTGTAGAAGATACTTATTCTTTATGATGACCCTATTAAGTTGCCGGTAGTCAATACACATTCTAAGAGCACCATCCCTCTTCTTCACAAACAACATCGGTGCACCCCAAGGGGAATGACTAGGCCTAATAAACCCTTCTCTAACCAATACCTCAATTGCTCCTTTAACTGCTTCAACTCTGTCGGGGCCATATAGTTAGGGGGAATAGAAATGGGTTGAGTATCAAGAAGGAGGTCTATGCCAAAATCTATTTTTTTTCGAGTGGAACAATGGGAAGCATATTAGTCAAGACATTAAGGAACTCATTCACCTCTGGGATCGAATCTATAGGAAGGACTTTAGACTCAACATCCCTAATCCTCACAATGATAGGGACACCCCATAGAAATCAACTTTTGTGCTTTAATGCAAGAAATAAACCTACCCTTGACCATCACATCATGACTCTCCCACTCAAAGCTGGGTTCATTAGGAAATTTGAACTTGACCCTATGGGTTCTACAATCAATAAAGGCATAATATGCATGCAATCTATCCATCCCAAAAATGACATCAAAATCTGCCATATCTAACTCAATAAAATCACATGGAAACATTTTATCCAAAATGAAAATGGGTCAATTTTTATAGACTCTTCTAGTAACTATGGATGCACCAACGGGAGTAGACATTTCCTATGGCTCACACAACAATTTCAGTTTAACATGACAGTTTCTGGCAACAAAAGGAGTAATAAAAGAAAAAGTGGCACTCGGGTTTATCAATGCATACACATCAAAATCGAAGACTTTCAACATACCGATGATGAGATTATGCACCTCATCTATCCCTTATCTCCTAGAAGAGTATAGAATCGATTGTGCCTTGGAGCACCACCTTGTTGGTGTCCTTTCCCCATAGGAGCCGTATTTGCACCTAGGCCTTGTGGATGTCCATATATACTCTTATTGTGATTACGAAGACAATCCATTACCTTATGACCCACTTCACCATAATAATAACAAGCATCAGTGTTCCTCAAACATGGGCCATCATGGCCTTTACCACATCTTGGGCAAAAAGCATTAGGCACCATAGCACCGCCACCTTGGGCCCTTGGGTTATCATTGGAAAACCCTCTATTAAGAGCATTGGAAGACCCTTGGCCTTAATGAAACTGGCCACGCCGGGGACCTTAGAACCTATCTTCAAAACGGGCCCTCTTTTCCTTATTACCTCTTCTCTTTCTCAACTTTCCCCCTCTAATTATTTGGCATAAATCATGAGGCGGGAAAAATCCATATCACTAATCAACATAGTGGCATGACACTTCTCGTTCACCAAATCATATACATTCATCACAAACTTATTCATCCTAGACCTTGGCTCGACCAAAAATTATGAAGAATATTTAGAGAGTTGGTTGAACTTAAGGTCATACTCCCTCGCATTCATTGACTCTTACTTTAGATTCATCAATTCCATCATTTTGGCCTCACTTAGCTCAAAAGGGAAGAATCGGTTGACAAATGCCTCCTTACACTCCTCCTAAAGCATCATATTATTTTTCCCCTTCTCCTCTTTACATTGTGTAAACCACATTTGGCCACCCTATTGTGTTGGCAGGCCGCCAACATTGCTTTCTCCTCTGATCGAACAACCATAATAGAAAACACTTTGTATACCTCATCAATAAATTTTTAAGGGTCCTCATCCACTTTAGACCTATGGAATTTCGGTGGGTTCATCCTCATAAAATCTCTCACTCTCGATGCCATAGTACGAGCATGAGGTGCTTGGGCCCCTTGGTTGATTTGGTTAGTCATAGCTTGGGATGGCATGGCAATTGCATCCTAAAACTCTTTATGAGATGGTTATTCTTCGGGTATACGAGATCTTCTTCCTCTTGGGATAGGCATGATCTAAAATAGAAAAGAACATCTATTTGGGGTAGGTCTTACCTTAACATTTGTAGTATGACATAGATTAAATAGAAGGGAAACATTTCTTAAAATTCTGCATAGCCTCTTACTCATAGTTGTGGTGTACTTCACGACCATGAATAAGACTCTAATCAACTTGGTGTGTTAGATGTCGAGGATCGTTAATAACCTAGTGATTTGATACCAAGTTTGTGATGACCAAGCCTAGGTCCTAGATATGATACAACAAATGGGAACCCACAGGGACACTAAATAAGCCTCTTAGCATATCATTTACACATCCTTGGTTACAGAACCAAAGTAAACAATAATAAGGGTGTATAAACAAGGATAAAGGGTCTAAGGGAAGTCTTTAATAGCATAAATCATCAAAGAGTCAAATCTCAAAGCATAATTATAGAATTTGTCCAACAACACCTCTAGCATAGATTGGGAAGGGGCCAAGACACTTTCTGGGCTCACTCTTTTGAATATCAAAGTTCAACATAAGAGATAACAAAAGTAGGAGTAGAAAGCTAGTGTCCCTAAACTTTAGGGCTCACCAATAGCTATTCTTCAAGATGACCAACTAGCCATGGAGAGAAAGATCGTGAGGAGCTCCATTTCATACATGATAACATCATGTAGGCATAAAGTATGTGTCACGACACAAGCCTAGAGTCTAGACGTGCATGCCATATGGGGAAGCCGAAGGAACACCAAGCAAGCCTCGTAGCATATCATTATACATCTTTGGTCGTGGAGGCTATGTAAAATGGTATATGCAATATAAGAAAGGAGAAACGGGACCAAGGGAAAGCTTGAATAATAACAACATCAAGAGATAAAAGATTAAAGACTCATATCATAGCTAGATAGCATATCTAACAACACCTCTACTACATAGGTAAGAGCGGGGGCCAAGACAAAGCAACTGGGCTCACCCTTATAGTTAAAATCGAACATAAAGAAGAATGGCTAAGTACATAATAAAAGAAACATAGACTAGGGTCTCCTAAGTGGAGGATCACCAACTAGGTTAAAGAACATAGACTAGCCACATGGAGGAGGAGGATGATCAACTTGGGCATTTGGCTCCTACATGGTGATATCATATAGGCAAGAGTATTCGTTCGTATGTTTAAATGTACTAAGTATGTAGGATGTAATGCAATAAGAGATAAGAATCCTAATAGAAATGCATAACAATAGGTATTAAGCAGAATATAACGATATGGCATGTATGATCAATGCTAAAGCAAAACATTCTTAAATAACTCATGCTCATATAGGATATCATATTTGTAGAATAGACCAAGCTAGATTTCAAAATATAGAATCCTTTGGTAGGTTAGTGATGATGCTGACCCATCACTTAGGTGGATGAGTACTAACCCTCATCTAGGTTGGTGATAATACTTCCTCATAACCAAGTGGAGAAGTACAAACCCTTCACTAGGTTTGTGATAATGCTGACTCATCACCATGGTAGAGAAGTACAAACCCTTCCCTAGGTTTATGAGTACAAGCCTCTATGTAGGTTAGTGATAATGCCGCCCTATCACCAGGTCGAGAAGTACAAACTCTTCCGTAGCTTGATGAGTAGGAACTCCCATCTAGGTTATCCGAATTTTTAGTCCCAACGAATTGGGCATGGTCTAATGAAACACTTTATATAGAATTTATCATGTACATAAGCTCATTTTATCATCATAACATCAGTCATATCATATCTTATGCTTTTGACCTTCAATTCCACAAGAAACCCTAGACAGACATTTTATCAAACACTTGGGGGTGTGTAATGGAGGTAAAAGACCATGTAATATAGAGATGAAATCATATAAGAAAATTTATTGTAGAACCATCAATCAGCAACTTACTACACCCCCAAGACATTTACATCTAAACCCTTCATCAAATCTAACATTAGATCCAAGATTTAGAGCTCAAAACATGCTAAAACAACCAAACTTTCATGAACTTAAATCTCTGTGCAGTAAATTTCTTAATATATAAGACCCACATGTAAAATCAACTTTAAATCATGCAAATTGACTGAAAAGAAGATTAGGGCACCATGGGTGGAAGAACCCAATGGCCAAAACCTACATGCCTTGACCTTGTAGAATTTCTTGAAGAAAACTTTAATGGAGAGTTGAAGCTTGAATGAAATCCTTGATGGAGTCCTTAAGATTGGTCTTGAGTTTTGGGACTTGAATCTTGAGAGGAATATTAGTCTAAGTGTTTGAGTGAGTCTTAGGGAATTTTTAGGATGATATGAGGCTTAAACAAGGCTAAGTTTAGGTAAAAATACATTTGGGAACACATAGGCCCAAGACATAAAAGTCTTGGACCCAGACAACAAAACTAGGATATATTAACACAGCTCTGCAACAAAGACGCGTCGCGGAGCCATCATGGACTGTCTATGAAAATTATTTTTTTTGGAAATTTGAAAGTTGTGATTAAGTTATTCTAAAATTGGGGTTATACCCTTTTCCCCCTAAGTTTGACCCCCTAAACAAGAATATTAAGTCGGATTTTCGAAATAACAAATGGATTTTTAGATATATGGAAATTATGATTCTGGGTACTTCCAAGGCACATATTCGGGCACTTTTTGGGGTCTTTTCAATATTTGCCCCTTGGGAATATTCATCCTCGACTATGAAAGGAATGTACTTGAGAAGAGCGATATAAACAAATTAGCCCAAACAAGAATACAACATTACATTTAAAACACCATTTTCAAAATCTCAGTATAAGTGTAAAATTATCATAAACTTGCCAATTAAACATGAATGCATATTAATGACATGAGGACTGAAACATAAGACTTGGAATCATAGAAAGGACTTAACATGTCACCATAAGCTTGAATAGAATGAAAGAGTTATGGATGTTGCCTCTCTATGCCTGCACTGCTTCTAGAGAGATACATATGAATAAATGACTCTTCCAAAGGGCCGTGACGAACACCACATCATTATCAATCAATTTCTCCACTCATCCATCCAACACCTCCACTGGGACCTCCTATCATAGATACATAGCATATCCAATAACATATTTACTACATAGATGAGAAACACATAGTAGCTACACTATTGACATATACATTACTTAATCTAGTTTAAGTACTGAAGTTTCCTTTTCAAAACAAGATTGCAAAGCTACTTAAGCAAAATAGAACACAAAGATGCATCTGCAACCCAACTATGATATGATAAGGAGCATCAACCATCCACAATCACTGGTGTAGTCATATGTTAATCAAGTAGCGCAAATTCCCTCGCAGAAAAAATGTCCCTTTTACTCACTTAAAAGGCATTTAGAAATCAGTGACTATGCAAGCATTCTCACTCTCACAACTGAAATTCATCCAACATGACTAATACCATAGGCTTGCCTCTATACTCAACTTTCGGGTTAGTGACAAAGTGGATTTGGATCACTTTAGGACTTAATGGCTTGTAACAAAGGTTCAAGGGGCTTTAGTATGGCATTTTAGGCAAGTAGTGACTAAAAGCAATCCTTGAACCAAGTTTATCAATACTTTTAGCTTTATAACAACCATTTTCTCTAAATCCACCCTTATTCTCCTATTTCAAACTTTTCCGAGTGCCTTCTTTCTCCTTTCAGCCATGCCTTATTTTTGAACTCATTTTTGATAATTTTTCTGAATTCAAGGCACTCTTAATCTCTTTTTCCTCCCCGGGCTCATGATATTTCATTTCTTTCTTTATTTCCCAACAAACTACCTCATAGTTATTAATTTACCACAATAAGGGCCACCCTCAACTTAGGCTTTTAGCCTGAGGTGAAGTACACAATATCTATTCCCCTAACCAGGACCACCATTTGTAGCCACCCTAAACTTAGGGTTTTACCCTTAATCAAGGTGCACATGTTCAAGGATAGGCCAGGGACAATATCAAGGTATTCCATCAAACAAGGTTACGATAGTAAGTTGTCAAGAAAGAATGAGTACATGAGAAGCTCAAATATTTGGAACAAGGGATTCACTAACTCATTTGGCAGGTTATTTAGGCTAAAAGTTGGTTCACTAAAAAGAATAAAGGCCTAAGATCCTTTCCAAATCAACCACATCACCAAATAAATTTTAGAGTAACAAGGCAAGTTCTAAGTCCATTCAAGATACATGAATGTCGCAAAATAGGCTCAGAGCACACATGGCATTACACCCACAATCAAGTATAGACTCACAAGTCATTGTTCAAGGCTTAACTTACCTCTGCATTATCAGAACAAACATTGCCAAGTACTCTAATACATGAATGCATCAGTAACCACAATCTTAAAAATTTTGAGGGTACCCAATTTTTCAAATTCATAATGCATTTGAAGACTCATGTGTATGCCAATAGATAAAAGTACTACGTATTTACACATTATCTACAGTACCTAAACATGCTGGTTCAACAAAAAATTAAACATCCACAAGAAAAAAGAATCAGGACACCAAAATAACACTAGTTCGCGTCACCGAAGTGATACAACTTACTTACTGGAATTTGCATCTCTACACAAATAAGTTCCACAAAAACCAGCATAAATTCTACATTCGAACTCCGAATGAGGTGAAACTATGTCCGACGAAAAGCTAATTCAAAGAGCTTTAATCTGATATATCATAGGATACCCAGTTCGCTGTGTGCTAAGTGATATACCACTTTAAATTTGACCATCCTAAATCACATTTTTGTGATTTTTAGGTTTTGTTATGGTTGCTCTAAAATTTTATTTAGACCCATTTCCCACACAATTGGACTCCCTAAACAAGAATATGAAGTTGTATTTTTTGAAATAACGAATAGATTTTAAAATATATGGAAATTACATTTCCAGGCACTTTCGAGGCATATTTTTGGGCACCATTGGGGGTTGTTTATTTATCTCTCCCTTGAGAACATTCATCCTCGAATGTCAAAGAAACATACCTCAGAAGAGTGATCATGCCAAAATCAGCCCCAAAAAGAATGCAACATTACATTTGAAACACTATTTTCAAAATCTCAACATAAAGATAAAATCATCATAAACTTACAAACTTAAACATGAAGGCATATGAATGACATAGGGACTGAAACATAAGACTTGGAATCATAGAAAGGACTTAACATGTCATCATAAGCTTGAATAGAATGAATAAGATATGGATATTGCTTTTCCATGCTTGTATGGCTTGCCGAGAGACACATATGAATAGACGACTCTTCCAAAGGGCCTTGACGAACACAACATCATTATCAATCAATTTCTCTATTCATCCATCAAACACCTCCACCGAGAGCTTCTCCTAAGCCTCCACCTCACCCACTACTTCAAAGAGATCTATGGTACTAGAGTCACCAACATATCCCATCAACTTAGAGGTATGACAAAATAGATAAACTATACCCCTACCATAGGCAATTAGCAAACGTAGGCGACCCTACCAACCTTCCTCTACACTCTATAAAGACTCACAATACTCAAACTCTATTGTCAACTTTAAATAGACCTAACCACTTGTCACCATAACCACCATCTTCCCCTTGGGAGACAACCTCCACTCTATCATTCTCTCAGCCAACACTTCCAACTATAATAAGCCAAAATCAAGGCCTTGCCGAATCTAGACCTCTTAACCCAAGAAGATTTGGAACCATCAAGAATGCTACACCACTATGCTCAAATTCCCTAAACCTAACTTCCAATTTAACCAACCGATAAACCCCACTAGTCTCCTCCTTGCCACCATCAATAACATATGCTAGGCTATCTAGAGCACTGACCACAACATTAGCCTTACCGGGGAAAAATAATGCATACTCATTTCATAATCCTTAAAGAGTTCTAACCACCTTCTTGCTATCCACAATGCACACCTATCATATTTAGCAAACAATCTCTTATCCTCCAAGACTTGCAACACTATCCCCAAAGGATTCACAAGCTCTAAACAAATCAATACCTCCTCACTAGACACTACCACAGACATATCAAGGCAGGATTTGAAGACCTTATTCAAGAAACCCACAAACACCATCAGTGCATAGGTCAACAAAGCAACTCTATCGATACTAATAATGCTCACTCCTAGTCCTAAAAGACACTTAAGGATATCACCTACCCTCATCCTCACTTGGCGACAAAACCCGTACCAAAGATCAATCTTAATGAAGTGACTAACCCATAATAGTTGACCAAATGAATCTACCATCCCCAACCATCATATTACAATGTTATGGGTTCTACACTTATTGGAAGCATGATATGCAAGTAGCCATATCACCTCAAGATCTCCAACCTATCAAGCTAGGGTCAACTAAGATCACAAGACAAAACTCTATGAAATAAGAACATGGGGCAACCCTTATGGATCTATTCTAGCCACTATAGACCCACGCAACCATCCGGGACACACACATGAATCTTATTAGAAAAAAGAAATAACATAAGAAATATCAACTCCCAAACCCATCAAATCACCCTACTGAAAAAGTCAAGCAAAACATTATCCTTACTTGGGGTCAACTATGTCATAGGAGAAACAATAGAAGAGAACCTACTCACAAGCTCCGATAATAGCCCGCTAAGCCAAAGAAGCTCCTAATAACTAAGGAAGTCATGGTCTAGGCTAATCTCTAATCACCTTCTTCTTACTAGGGTCCACCTTAATACCATTACTCAGTACCACACGACCAAAGAAAGGCAACCTCTTACAACTAAAATTTCCATTCTCCCATTTAGCATCCAAACTTCTTCCTTAAACTTTGTAGTACTACCCTCAAATAACTCACATACACTACCTTATTAGGAAAACAAATCATCATATCATCAACAAAAACACCATAAACCTATTAGAGTAGGGACTAATGATCTTATTTATGATACTTATAGGCATAACCGATGTACTAGTCAAACCAAAGGACACTACCCCGAATTCAAAATATTGGAAAGGGACATTCAAGGCCTCATCTACCACCAACACCAATTTCATAAACAAAACAACCTAGGTTCTACACCTCTAATTCTCACAATATGATAAATGCAACCCCTTGGAGACCAATTGTACCTTAAGACATGAAATGGACCTACCCTACCTTACTATTACTTGAGCACCACATCATGACTCTACCACTCAAAGACAGGTTCATTAGGGAATTGGGATCTAATTCTATGGGTCCAACTATCCATGCAGATACAATATGCAAGTAACATTCCATTCCTAGTATAACATCAAAACCCACCACGCCAACTGCAACAAGCCACAAAGCAAGACCTAATATAACAAATACCCGGATCAATACCTATGAACATTCTAGCAACAATATTCGCAACCAAAAGGTAAACACCAAAGGTCCACATCACAACTCTGGACACACAAGAAGCACACTAGTAGCCAAAAGTAATAATGAAAAAAATAGTAAAACTTGAATCCATCAACATCAAAATCTTCAACTTACCTTCCTTCGGCTTCCTCCTTGAAGCAATATGATGAACTAGAAGAGCAAAGAACATTTACTAGAAGGGAAAACTATATCTCACTTCTAAAGCATGACATAGACCATGAACAAGGATAACATTTCCTAAAACGTCTCATAGTCTCATACTCATAGTGGTGGTGCACAACACAACTATAAATAAGACTCTAATCGATATGATGCGTCGGAATCAGAAGATCTATAATCCTAGGGTCTGATACCAACTTTGTCATGACCCAATCCTAGAACATAGACATGATTGGCGAATGGGGAACCCAAAGGAACCTTAAATAAGCCCCATAGCATATCATTACACATCATTGGTTGCGGAAGCAATATAAAATAACATAAAAAAATGAACAAGGGGAATAGGAACTAAGGGGGAGAGAGAGAGTTTAATACTTAAATAATATAGATGAGTCAAAGCTCAAACTAATACATAACTTGTCCAAAAACTCCATTAAACATAGATATTTAGCATGCGCCAAGACAAATCAACCGGGCGCACCCTCATGGTCATAAATATATAATAAATAAAAGAGAGTCTTAAAATATAACATAAGAGAATAGTCATTGTCCCCAGAATGGAGGACTCACCAAAGGGTAGCTTGAATAATCCATCTAGCCACGAGAATAATCAATAGGGGCTCCGATTCCTCATGGTAATTATATAGGCTTAGAGTATGTGTTAGTATATTTGAATGTACTAAGTATGTGGGATGCAATGCAACTAGAGATAGAAATCATAATAAAAATGCATAATAATATTAAGCAATGAATAACATAATATTAATATGACTTGTATGCATGATGCGTGAAGTAAAACATGCTTACAATTCATTCAACTCATATAGGTCATAACACATAAGTGCATAAAGAAACCTCAACTAACATAACATAAGACCTTTTTGGAGGAGCAACCTTCCTTATGGGAGCCCGTCCCTTTTTGGATTAAATGACCTTTTCTTTTGGAGCCTATCCATTTTCAGATTAAGTGACCTTCTTTACGGGAGTCTATCCCTTTTGGATTAAGCGACCTTCTTTACGGGAGCCTATCCCTTTTGGATTAAGCGACCTTCCTTTTGGGAGACTGTCCCTTTTCAGATTAAGTGACCTTCCTTATGGGAGCCCATACATTTTCAGATTAAGTGACCTTCATTACGAGAGCCTATCCTAGTTTGGATTGAGCAACCTTCCTTACGGAGCCCGTCCCTTTTTGGATTAAGCGACCTTCCTTATAGGAGCCCTCTTTTTTTCGAAATAAGCAACCTTCCTTATGAGAGCCCATCCCTTTTCGTATTAAGTGACCTTCCTTATGGGAGCCCATCCCTTTTTGGATTATATGACCTTCCTTATGGGAGCCCATCACTTTTCGAATTATGTGACCTTTCTTTTGGGAGCTCGTCCCTTTTCAGATTAAGTGACCTTTTTATGAGAGAACATCCCTTTCTGGATTAAGTATTTCATAGAAGTAAATCATCAAACCATTACATTTCAACTATCAAGAATGAACTCCTTATTTTTGCAAGAATACAATATCATGAGGACCCAAAAATTCACTTGCAATAAGATAGGTTCTTTACCTGATTTAGGCATACATATATAAATGATTTCATTATCATATAATCATCGTAACATCATTCTTCTCATAAGACATGCATTGGACCTTCATTTCCTCAAGTAACCTTACCAGACATTTCATAAAACACTTGGTGGGTGTCAAATGGTAGGATAAGACCATGCCATTTAGTGATGAAATCACGCAAGTAAATCTATTGTAAAACCATCCATCAATACCTTGCGAAACCCTCAATAAATATAAATTATAACCCCTAATAAAATCTTACAATAGGTCCAAGATCTATAGCTCAAAATATAACATAACAGTCACCACTTTACATAGCTTAAACATAGTGTGAAGTGAATTTCATAATATGCAAGACCCATTTGTAAATCAAATTTAAATCATGCAATTTGAGTAAAAGAAGACTTAGGTATCATGGGTGAAAGGAACCCATGAAAGAAACTCATATACGTTAGCTTTGGAGATCCCTCGAAAGAGATTGCAGATGGAGACTTGAAGCTTGAATGAAATCCTCGAAGAAATCATCAAGATTGGTCTTGAGTTTTGGGACTTGAATTTAGGGTGAAATATGATACTAAGTGTTTGAGTGAATATTGGGAAATATTTAGGATGATATGAGGGTGAACTAAGGCTAAGTATAGGTATATTCAAGTGTGGGAACCCTTTGGCCTACTCTTGAAAGTCTTGAATCAAAGTCAAACAAAATAGGACCAAAATAACACTGGTCTGCGTCACGGATGTGACACAACTTACTTACTAGAATTTGCATCTCTATACAAATAAGTTCCACGAAAATGAGCATAAATTCTTCATCCAAACTCCGAATGAGGTCAAACTAAGTGCATTGGAAAGCAAATTCAAAGAGCTTTAAATTAATAGGTCATGGGTTACACAGTTCTTTGTATGCTAAGAGATATGCCCCTTTAAATATGACCATCCTAAATCACATTTTTGCGATTTTTAGATTTTGTTACGATTCCTCCAAAATTTGGTTAGACCCATTTCTCACACAATCGGACTCCCTGAACAAGAACATGAAGTCATATTTTTGAAATAATGAATAGACTTTTAGATTTATGAAAATTACAATTCCAGGCATTTCCGAAGAACATTTTTAGGCACTTTTTGGGGTTGATTGAATATCTGCCCCTTGGGAAAATTCGTCCCATAATGTCAAAGAAACATACATGAGAAGAGTGATCATAAACAAATCAGCCCCAAAATAAATGCAACATTACATTTAAAACACTATTTTCAAAATCTCAACATAAAGATAAAATCATCATAAACTTGCCAACTTAAGCATGAATGCATATGAATTACATAGGGACTAAAACATAAGACTTAACATCATAGAAAGGAGTTGACATGTCATCATAAGCTTGAATAGAATGAAAGAGATATGGATATTGCCTGTCCATGCCTGTACGGCTTCCTGAGAGACACATATGAATAGATGACTCTTCCAAAGGGCCTTAACAAACACCACATCATTATCAACCAATTTCTCCACTCATCCATCCAGTACCTCTAATGAGACCTTCTCTTAAGCCTCTACCTCACCCACTACTTAAAATAGTTCTATAGCACCCGAGTCACTAACATATCCTATCAACCTAGAGGCATGACAAACTGGATAAACCATACCCCTACCATAGGTGATTTCCAAACGTAGGCAACCCCACCAACCTCCCTCTACACTCTATAAGGACTCACAATACTCAACTCAATTGTAAACCTTAAATATACCTAACCCACTAGGCACCATAACCACCATCCCCCCCTTAGGAGACAACCTCCATTATATCAGTCTTTCAGCCAAAACTTTCAACTCTAATTAGATGGAATCAAGGCCTTGCCTAATCTAGACCTCTTAACCCAAGATGATTTGGAATTATCAAGAATGCTATACAACTATGCTCAAATTCACTAAACCTAGCTTCCAATCTAACCAATTGACAAACCCCTTTATTCTCCTCTTCGCCACCATCAACAACACATCCTAGGCTACCTAAAGCAATGACCACAACATTAGCCTTACCAAGGAAAAATAATTCATAACCATTTCATAATCCTTAAAGAATTCTAACCACCTTCTTGCTATCCACAATGCACACCTATCATATTTAGCAAACAATCTCTCATCCTCCAGGACTTACAACACTACCCCCAAAGGATTCATAACCTCTAAACAAATCAATACCTCATCACTAGAGACCACCACAAACATATGAAGGTAGGGTTTGAAGACCCTATTCAAGAAACCCATAAACACCACCGGTGCATTAGTTAACCAAATAGCTCTATCAGTACTAAAAATGCTCACTCGTAGTCTGAAAAGACACTTAGGGATATCATCTACCCTCATCCTCACTTGGCAACAAAACGCGTACCAAAGATCAACCTTAGAGAAGTAACTAAACCATTGTGGTTGACCAAATAAATCTACCATCCCCAACCATCGCATTACAATCATATAGGTTTTACACTCATTGGAAGCAAGCTATGCAAGTAGCCAAATCACCTCAAGACCTCCAACCTATCAAGCTAGGGTCAACCAAGATCATAAGATAAAACTCTATGAAACAAGAACATGGGGCAACCCTTATAAATCTCATCTAGCCACTATAGACCCACGCAACCTTTCGGGACACACAGATGAATCCTATTAAAAAAAAGAAATAACACAAAAATAGCAACTCCTAAACCCATCAAATCACCCTACTCGAAATGTTAGTCACAACATTGGCCTTATTTAGGGTCAGTTATGTCATAGGAGAAACAATAGAAGATAACCTACTCACAATCTCCGATAATAGCCTGCTAAGCCCAACAAGCTCCTAATACCCAAGGAAGTCATGGTCTAGGGTAATCTCTAATCACCTTTATCTTACTAAGGTCCATCTTATACCATCACTCGACACCACACAACGTTGGAAGGCAACCTTTTACAACCAAAATTCCCATTTTTCCTATTTAGCATCCAACCTTCTACCTTAAACTTTGTAATGCTATCCTCAAATGACTCACATGCACTACCTTATTAGGGAAATAACGACCATATCATGACCAAAACCACGATAAGCCTATTAGAGTAGGGACTTAAGATCTTATTCATGAGACTTATAGGTATAACTGGTGCACTAGTCAAACCAAAAGACACTACCCTAAATTCAAAATATCGAAAAGGGATATTCAAGACCTCATCTAACACCAACATCGATTTCATAAATAAAGCAACCTAGGTTCAACAACTCCAATTCTCACAAAATGATAAATGCAACCCCTTAGAGACCAATTGTACCTTAAGACATGAAATGGACCTACCGCCATTGCTATCGCTTAACTACCATATCATGACTCTACCACTCAAGGACAGGTTCACTAGGGAATCGAAATCTAATTCTATGGGTCCTACCAACCATGCAAACACAACATGCTAGTAACTATTCCATTCCAAGTATGACATCAAAATCCACCATACCAACTACAACAAGCCACGGAGCAAGGACTAATGCAATACATATCCGGATCAACACCTATCAACTTTCTAGCAACAATATACCGAATCAAAATGTAAACACTAAAGGTTCATATCATAACTCGGGACACACAAGAAGCACGCTAACACCAAAAGTAATAATGAAAGAAATTGTGTAAACTCGAATCGATCAACATCAAAACCTTCAACTTACCTTCCTTTGCCTTCCTCCTTAAAGCAACATGATCAACTAGAAGAGTAAAGAACATTCGCTAGAGGGGAAAATCTATCTCACTTCTAAAGTATGACATAGACCATGAATAAGGGAAACATTTCCTAAAATATCTCATGGTCTCCTACTAATAGTGGTGGTGCACAACACAACAATGAATAAGTCTCTAATCAATGTGGTGCATTAGGCTTAGAGGATCTATAATCCTAGGGCTCTGATACCATCTTTGTCATGACCCAAGCCTAGGGCCTAGACATGATTGGCTAATGGGGAACCCGAAGGAACCCTAAACAAGCCTCATACGATATCATTACACATCTTTGGTAGCAAAATCAGTGTAAAATAACATAAGAAACTTGAACAAGGGGAATAGGGACTAAAGGAGAGAGAGTGTGTTTAATACTTAAATAATATAGATGAGTTAAATCTCAAACTAATACATAACTTATCCAACAACACCTCTAAACATAAATATTTTTCAAGGGCAAAGACAAATCAACCGGACTCACCCTCATGGTCATAAATATACAATAAATGAAAGAGAGTCTTAATACATAAGATAAGAGATAGTCATTGTCCCCGAAATTGAGGACTCACCAAAGGGTAGCTTGAACAATCCATCTAGCGACGGGAAAAATCAATAGGAACTCCTATTCCTTATGGTAATCATGTAGGTATAGACTATACGTTAGTGCATTTGAATGTGCTAAGTATGTGGGATGCAATGCAACTAGAGATAGTAATCATAATCAAAATGTATAATAATAATAAGCAATTAATAACATAATATCAATATGACTTGTATGCATGATGCGTGAAGTAAAACATGCTTACAATTCATTCAACTCATATAGATCATAATACATAAGTGTATAAAGAAACCTCAACCGATATTAATTCCTTTTCAAATTACATGACCTTCCTTATGGGAACTCATCCCTTTTTTGATTAAGCGACCTTTCTTACAAGAGCTCATCCCTTTCCAAATTAAGCGACCTTCTTTATGGGGAGCCCGTCCTTTTTTAGATTAAGTGACCTTCCTTATGGGAGATCATCCCTTTTCAGATTAAGTGACCTTTCATATAGGATCCCATCCCTTTTCGTATTAAGTGACCTTCCTTATGGGAGAGCATCCCTTTTTATATTATGTAATCTTCCTTATTGGAGCCCATCCCTTATTAGATTAAGTGGTCTTCCTTATGGGAGCTTGTCTCTTTTTGGATTGTGTGGCCTTTCTCATGGGACCTCATCCCTTTTTGGATTAATTAACCTTCCTTATGGGAGCCCATCCCTTTTTCGATTAAGCATTTCATATAACTAGCTCATCAAATCATTACATTTCAACCATCAAGAAAGAACTCCTTATTTTCGCAAGAATACAACAACATGAGGACCCAACAATTAACTTGAAATAACATAGGTGCTTAACGTGATTTACACATATATGTATATATCATTTCATCATTATATAATCATCATAACATCATTCAACTCCTAAGACATACATTGGATCTTCATTGCCTCAAGTAACCCTAGAGGGACATTTCATTAAACTCTTGGCTGGTGTGAAATGGTAGTATAAGACTATGCAATTTAGAGATGAAATCATGCAAGTAAATCCATTGTAAAACCCTCAATCACTACCTTTCAACACCCTCATGTAATATACATCAGAACCCCTCACTAAATCTTATCATAGGTCCAAGATTTATAGCTCAAAAATGTAGCAAAATAATCATAACTTTACATAGCTTTAACATAGTGTGCACTGAATTTCACAATATGCAAGATCCATTTGCATATCAACTTTAAATCATGCAATTTTGAGTAAAAGGAGGCTTGGATATCATTGGTGAAAGGAACATATGAAAGAAACCGACATACCTTAGCTTCGGAAATCCCTTGAAAAATAATTGAGATAGAGACTTAAAGCTTGTATGAAATCCTTAAGATTGGTCTTGAGTTTTGGAACTTGAATTTAGGGTGAAATACGAGTCTTAAGTGTTTGAGTGAGAATTGGAAAATATTTAGAATGATATAAGGGTGAAATAAGGCTAAGTATAGGTATTTTCAAGTATGAAAATCCTTAGGTCCAAGACTTGAATGTCTTGGACTGAAGTGCAACAAAACAGGATCAAAATTTCACGACTAGGATTACTTATTGGAATTTGCATCTCTAGACAAAAGAGTTCCACTAAAATGGGCATAAATTCTTCATCCGAACTTTGAATGAGGTGAAATCATGTGAATTTAAAATCTAATTCAAAGAGCTTTATTTTGATAGGTTGTGGGGCACTCAGTTCTTTGTGTGCTAAGAATATGCCCCTTTAAATTTGACCCTCCTAAATAGTATTTTTGTGATTTTCAGATTTTGATACAATTGCTCTTAAATTTCAGTTAGACCCATTTACCACACAATTCAACCCCTTCAACAAGAATAAGAAGTTAGATTTTTGAAATAATGAATGGATTTTTAGATATATGGAAATTATGATTCTGCTCACTTCCAAGGCATATTTTTGGGCATTTTTTGTGGTCTTTTTAGGGCCAAGTTTCAGAATTTTAATCTATAAACACGCAGAAGAGTCGTTGAAGAGTTTACGAGTTGTAAAAGATGTTTCATGCCCTAAGGATCAGAGAATGAATGCTTTCTAAAGTTCATTAGACGATACGTCCTCTATGGGTCATAAAACATTCTACGAGTCGTAATGTGGTGTTGTGAAGAGGAAGTCTAGTTTTCCAACAGCAATATACACGACCCCCGTTATGGTCCATAAACTTCAATATGGGCCCTAAAGAGCTTTTATGAGGCATACCGACCAGTTTTCCTAACTCATTTAGGATTTGAATTTTAATTCTTTTAAATAGGTCTTTTAGGTTATTTTTGATAAGTTCTCGTTAGTTTTGATAATTATTAGCCTAGTACTCACAGAACTCAATATTTGGGGAGTGAAAATTATAAGAGAGTCTTTGAGAACAGTTGCGGTTGAATTTGATCTTTAAGGTTATGATTCTTGCTGACATTAGATTTCTTGTTCTCAAATTTATTGTGTAAGTATTTAATGATGTCTTCTCAATTCATAATTTCTATATCTATATATAGCATAACTTGCTAAATCCACAACTAGGGTTGTGGGAACCATGAATAACTAACAAACTAAAAGTGGATAATTCACAATTCTTGGAAGGTATATATACATGTATTAATTGCCTCTCTTCGCTTTGCATATTTTCTAGTGGTGGCCACCATTAGAACTCACCAAGTGTTATTGACTGGACCAAGGTAGTAATGAATATAAAAATAGACTAATTAACAAGACTCGATTGATGTGTTCTAGTCTAATCAACCAAACTAGGCCAAGGGGAGGTTGTATTGGGACTAACAGGTAGTGGTTAGTAATGCACACTATGGAGATAAGCCATGTCGCATAGTGAAATTCACCTCTTACCTTTGATCAAAGGGCTTGGTGAACTTAAATTACCATTCTACATGTTATACATAAGACAAGAATTAAGTTATCCAGTGATACTGAGTTGGAGAATCATGGGGAACACATACTCTAGTTGCTCTCCATTATTGATTCTTCTCCTGTGATAGTCATCTTAGTTTAATTTCCTTTCTGATTATTGCAAAACCCCACCCCTCTTGGGGAAGTAAGTTGGTTAATTACTTAAATTGTAAATTAGTGAATTCTTGTTAGTCTATGCATTCCCTGTAGGATCGACCTTAACCTTGGTTAGGTTTTATATCATGACAGCAACCGCTTTATCCTCTAAAAAGGAGGTGTAACTTGGTGACATAAGACATCGACGCGGAGAGATGAATGGAGCCAAATTATCAGAAACTATGGCCCTATTGATAAGATGAACAGAAAAATTAACAACATAGGAAAGTTCCTAAACATTCCATAGCCTCCTAGAGATAAGCCACAAACATGTCCGCACCCATCCAAAGAACTCTACTAGATGGTAGCTTTATATAACTGAGACTAGTAAACCTTAAGCTTTGAATACTACTTTGCTATGACTTGGCCCTGTCATAATGTGTCCTGTTAAGTCACACCTACAGGCATGCCAATTCCCAACCCAAGGGAACCTACCCTAGCTCTCTAGTCCAAACCATTTAAATACAGTAATAACATATACGCCTAAACCTACCCAAAACCTTAAAGTTAATTATACAGAGCTACAATATGCACAGGGACATATCATATACATATATCAATAATCATAATAATACACAAAACTAGAGTGCTTCTAAAAGTGCATAACGCTACTATACAAGGGCCAAAGTTTAGAAACGATAGATGACCATTAAAAGGAAGGAGACTACAAGGTAGCCAGAACCACCAGTGCTCACCAAAAGTCTCTTGAGTGCTCTAAAAACTCTCCAACTTAGCAACCACCGCCAATACCTAGACCTACACCATGGGAAGATATCACGACCCAAGCCTAAGGCCTAGATGTGACACGGCACAAGGGGAACCCGAAGGGACCCCAAGCAAGCCTCATAAAGCAACATTGCACATCCTTGGTTGCGAAAGCAATAAATAAAGCATCAAATATAAAAGAATAGGGAAACTAGGGCTAAGGGAAAATCTTGGACAATATCATTGTAAAAAGACAAGAGCTTACCTCATGTCATAGATACATAACATGTCCAACTAACACCTCTAATACACAGATAAGAGCAGGGGCAAAGACAAAGTAACCGGCCTCACCCTCATAGTTAAAATAAATAATAAATATGAGTGTCTCAATACATAATAGAAGAAATATAGATTAGGTCCCCGAAGTGAAGCACTCACCAACTACCTTGAATAGCAGCGAACTAGCCACATGGAGGAGGAGGATCAACTTGGGCACCAATTCCTACATGGTAACTTCATGTAGGCCTATAGTATACTTTAGTACATTTGAATGTACTAAGTATGTAGGATGTAATGCAAACAAGAATTAAGCATTATAATCAAAATGCATATCAATAGCAATAGCCATAATATAATAATATGGCATGCATGATCAATGCATAAGTAAAACATGCTTAATTACTCATGCTCATATATGATATCATATGTGTAGAAGAATACAAGCTAGAATTCCAAATGCATAAACCTTTGGTAGGTTAGTGATGATATCGCCCATCACTTAGGTTGATGAGTATAAACCCCAATCTACGTTGGTGATAATGCTCCCCCATCACAATGGTGGAGAAGTACAAACCCATCCCTAGGTTGATGTGTACAAATCCCAATCTGGGTTAGTGATGATGTCGCCCAATCACCAGGTGGAGAAATACAAACCCTTCCCTAGGTTGATTAGTACAAACCCCCATCTAGGTTATCCGGGTTCTTAGTCACCCCAGATTTTAAATGGTCTACTGCAACATTTTATATAGAATTCATCTTATACATAAGCTCATTTCATCATCATATAGTCATTCATATTATATCTCATTCTTTAGACCTTCAATTCCTCAAGAAATCATAATCGAACATTTTATCAAACACTTGGACGGTGTGAATTGGTAGTATGAAACCATTCAAATTAGAGAGAAAATCATGTAAGAAAATCCATTGTAAAACCATCAGTCAACCTCTTGCAGCAACCTCAAGACATATACATTGAAGCCCCTCATCAAATCTTACAATAGATCCAATATCTATAGCTCAAAACATAGCAAAACAATCATAACTTTAGTGTGTAGTGAATTTCATAATAAGCAAGACCCATTTGTAAATCAACTTTAAATCATGCAATTGGGATTCTTGGGTGAAAGGAACCCATGAAAGAAACTCATATAACTTAGCTTAGAAATGAACTTTCTGAATATTGTAGATGGAGACTTGAATCTTGAAGAAGAACCTTGTCGGAGAACCTTAGCTTAGGATGAGGGTTTGGGGAGTGAAAATATGACTAAGTGTTTGAGTATGTAGGGTAAAATTTTCTAAGTATAGGTAAAAACACATAAGAGAACTTTTAGCCCGAACACTTTAAGTCTTGGACAAAAGCTGGAAAAATAGACCACATTTTGATCTAGTGCACGTTGCGAAAGCATCGCGATTTGCTCAATGGAAATTGCACTATGTGCAATTTCATAAATCATTTTAATTGCTTTAAAATCAAGGTTAGACTCTTTTCCCCCTAATTTTTACCCCCTGAACAAGAATATGAAGTCGAATTTTTGAAATAGCAAATGAATTTTGAGATATAGAGTTTAAAATTTAGGGCATGTCGAGTCACATTTTCGCACACTATTTGTGGTCGTTTGAGTATCTCCCCCTTGGAAAAATTCATCCCCGAATGTAAAAGAGATGTACAAATAAGAATGATCATAAACAAACCAGCCCCAACAAGAATGCAACATCACATTTAAAACACCATTTTCAAAATTTCAACCTAAGTGTAAAATCATCATAAAACTGCCAACTTAAACATGAATGCATATGAATGACATAGGGGATGTAGCATAGACTTGAAATCACATACAAGACTTAAAATTAGTACCTTAGACTTGAGTAGATTGAAAAAGATAAGGATATTGCTTTTGCATATCTGCGTCGGCCTCCCATGTAGCTCTTTTGACTTTTTATTTCCTCCAAAGGACCTTAACGAAAGCAACATCCTTACTCCTCAACCTCTTCACTTTTCTATCCAAGATCTCTACTGGAACTTCTTTATAAGTCAAGTTTCCTTCAACAACACCCATAACATCCAATGGGATAACAGCATTCGGATCCTCAACATGGATACATGAAACACTAGATGAACAAAGTCCATTTCACCAGGCAACTCCAACTTATAGACCACCTTACTAATCCTTCTCAACCCCCTATAAGGACCCACAAATCATGGACTTAATTTACCCTTTTCACGAAAATGAACCAGATCTTTCATGGGTGGTACCTTCAAATATACCCAATCACCAACTTTAAATTCAAGCTCTCTTCTCCTCACATCAGCATAAGACTTTGATGACTTTGGCTGCTTTCAACCTTTCTATAACCAACCTTACCTCCTCCATAGCCTCCATAACTAGATTTGTACCCAACAAAGCCATTTCTCCCACTTTAAACCACCCATTGGTGATCTACAATGTCTACCATAGAGGGCCTTGAAAGGAGCCATACCAATGCTAGAACGATAGCTATTATTATAAGCAAATTCAACCAATGGATGACGATCATCCCAACTACCCATAAACTCCAAAATACAAGCCCTAAGCATATCCTCAAGAGTTTGGATAGTTCTTTTGGCTTGGCCAACCATTTGAGGGTGAAAGGCCATACAAAGCTTTACCTTGGTTCCAAGACCATTTTGGAAGGACCTTCAAATGTGTGAAGTGAATTCATAACCACGATCCAAAATGATGGACAAGGGCACCCCATGCAATCTCACTAGCTCATGAATATATAGTTTAGCATAATCTTCAGCCTTATAAGTAGTCTTAACGGGTAGGAAATGAGACGACTTTGTCATTCTATCAACACAACCAAATAGAATCAAAACCCTTTCTAGTCTTGGGCAACCCAACCACAAAGTCCATGTTAATTTCCTCCCACTTCTATGTAGGGATCTCTATGTTTTGGGTTAAGCCGCTAAGCCTTTGGTGTTCGCCTTTGACTTGTTAGAAACTATAACAAGTGGATACAAATTGGGCAATGTATTTCTTCATAAATCCCTACCAAAATACATCCCTCAAATACCTATACCTATTTGTGAACCAAGGTGAATAGAATAAGAATAATTATGGTCCTCATCAAGAATCTTCTTTGAAGTCATCAACACAAGGCACACACAACCTACCTTGGTACATAAGGTCACCATCTCCCCCTTGGGAGAAAACCTCCACCTTTCCCTCTTTCAACAAGGCCTTCAATTCTAACAAGGAGGGATCAAGATCTTGCTCTGCTTTTATCTCATCAACCAAGGATGACTTTGAACCATCAATAATTACAATACCACCATTATTAACCTCTTCCAACCTAACTCGTAGTCTTGCGAACCGATGAACTTCTCTAGCCACCTCTTTTCCCCAATTGTCTACATGAGCTTGGCTACCCATAGACACCCTTCTCAAAGCATCCACCATAACATTAGCCTTACCAGGATGATAATGAACACTCATATCATAATCCTTAAGAAGCTCTAACCACCTTCGTTGTCTCAAGTTGAGATCTTTTTGAGTGAACACATATTGGAGACTCTTATGGTGGGTGAACATATCAACACGCACCCCATACAAATAATGATGCCAAATTTTCAAAGTAAAAACCATGGCATCCAATTCAAGATAATGAGTAGGATAATTCTTTTTATGCACTTTGAGTTGCCTAGAAGCATAGACAATCACCTTACTATGTTGCATCAAAACACAACCCAAACCAATTTGGGAGGAACCATAATACACAATGAACCCTTCTAACCCTTCCGATAGAGACAAGATAGGAGCGGAGATATTTTTTTCACACTCATCGGTCCATACAAACTTAGCCTTCTTTTGAGTCACACAGTCATAGAGAAGTAGTGGAAGAGAACCCATAAATTAACCTCTAGTAGTAACCAGATAAGCCCTAGAAGCTTCTAATGTCCAATGACAATTGTCTAGGCCAATTCCTAATCACATCCATCTTTTTAGGGTTCACCTTAATACCATCCCCTCATACCACATGATATAAAAAGGAAACATCTTTCAACCAAAATTCATACTTCTCATATTTAGCATACAACTTCTCTTCCCTACATCTTTGTAGCACTATCCTCAAATGAGCCACATATACCTCCTCACTATAAGAATTAATCAAAGTAACATCAATGAAAATCACCACAAACAAATCAAGGTAGGGTATAAAGACCCTATTCATAAGATCTATGAAGATAGTTGGTGCTTGGTCAATGAAAATGATATAACCATAAACTCATAATGCCCATACCTATAATTGGGAATGTCACACTACTCACCTTCACTTGATGATACCTAGGCCATGATCAATCTTAGAGAAGTGACTAGCCCCTTGAAGTTGGTCAAATAAATCATCAATTCTTTGGAGTGGGTACTTATTCTTGATAGTAACCCTATTAAGTTGCTAGTAGTCCATACACATTCTAAGAGATCCATCCTTCTTCTCCACAAAAAACATTGGTGCACTCCAAAGTGATTGGTTAGGCCAAGTAAAACCCTTCTCCAACAAGTCCCTTAATTGCTCCTTCAACTCTTTTAACTCCGCTGGAGCCATATGGTAAGGGGGAATAGAAATTAGTTAAGAATCCGAAAGGAGGCCTATATCAAAGTCTATTTCCTTTTCAGGTCGAACATTGGGAAGTTCATTTCGAAAGACATCAAGGAACTTATTTACCACTAGAACAGACTCTATAGGATGGACTTTGGACTCAACATCTCTAACCCTCACAAGATGATAAAGACATCCCATGGAGATCAACTTTTGGGAATTAATGCAAGTGATAAATCTACCCTTGACTACGATATCATGACTCTCCCACTATAGGATGGGTTTATTTGGGAATTGTAATTTGACCCTATGGGTTCTACAATCAATCAAGGAATAATATGCATACAACCAATCCATCTGAAGATTGACATCAAAATCAACCATATCTAACACAATAAGATAACAAGGCAATATTTTATGCAAGATGCAAATGGGATAATTTCTATAAACCTTTCTAGAAATAATAGATACACCAATAGGAATAGATACCTCAAAAGACTTACACAACAATTCGGGCTCAACATGAAACTTTTTGGCAATACGAGTAATAAAAGAAAAAGTGACACCGGGGTCTATCAATGCATACACATTAAAATCAAAGACTTTTAACATACCGGTGATGACATCGGCCACATCATCAACCCCTAGCCTCCCATAGAGAGCATAAGATTAATTATGCCTTGAGGCACCACCTTACTAGTCTCCTCTACCCAAAGGAACTACATTAGCACTAGGGCCTTGAGGATGAACATCCTTACCCTTGTTGCAATTTCATGGACAATCAATCATCTTATGGCCTACATTCCCCCAACCAAAACAAGCATTGGTATCCTTCAAGAATGGGCCACTATGACCCCTACCACACTTTGGACCATGAGTCTAGGCATCACACCCACCACCCTCTTAGGGCCTTGGATAGTCATTGTAAAACTCCCACTATGAGCATGAAAGACACTTGGCCTTGGTGAAACTGGCAACCCTTGTGACTTTGGAACTTGCCTTCAAAATAGGGCCTCTTGGCCCCATGACCCCTTCCCTTCCTTAATTTCTCCCCCTCTTATTGTTTGGCATAAGTCATCAGGCGGGACAAATCAATGTCATTAATCAATATGGCAATACAACATTCTTCACTCACTAAATCGGATACACCCATCACAAACTTATTAATTATAGACCTCAAGTCGGCAACCAAGTGTGGAGCATATTACGAGAGTTGGTTGAACTTAAGGGCATACTCTCTCACACTTATAGATCCTTGCTTCAAATTCATTAACTCCATCATTTTGGCCTCCCTAAGCTCAGGAGGAAAGAATCGATTGAGGAACGTTGACTTAAACTCCTCCCATAGAACCGCATTGTTGTTCTCCTTCGTCTCTTTCTTTTGAGTGTACCATATTTGAGACACCCTCTTGATTTGGTAAGATGCCAACTCCGCCTTCTTTTTTGACCTCACATTCATTATGATAACACCTTGTGTACTTCATCAATAAACTCTTGAGGGTCCTCGTTCACCTTAGACCTATTGAACTCTAGTGGGTTCATCCTCATAAAATCTCTCTCCCGAGATGCCAAAGTAGGAGCATGAGGGTCTTAGTCCCCTTAGATGGCTTGGTTAGCCACAACTTGATCTAGCAAAGTGAGAGCTTCCTGGAGCTCACCATGAGCCGATTGTTCCTCGGATGTGCGGGCTCTTCTTCCTCTTGTGTTAGGAATGATCTAGCATAGCAAAAGACAATCATTAGGGGGGAACCGTACCTTAACTTCTATGGCACGATATAGAGTAAGAAGAAGGGAAACATTTCCTAAAATATCTCATAGTCTCTTATTCATAATTGCGGTGCATAACTCAACCATCAATAAAACTCTAATCGATGCGGTGTGTTGGATGCCAAGAACTATTAATAACCTAGGGCTTTGATACTAAATTTTTCACGTCCCAAGCCTAGGGCCAACATGTGACACGATGAATGGAGAACCCAAAGGGACCATAATTAATACTATTAACATATCATTATACATGTGAAAGCAAAAAAACAACAATAAAAAATAGTAAAGAGGGGATATGGGGCTAAGGGACATCTTTCATATCATAAAACATCATAGAGTCAAAGAGAGTCAAAGCTCATAGCATCATTACATAAGTTGTCCAACAACACCTCTAGACATAGTACTTAGCAGGGGCCAAGAAGACAATCAGGCTCACCCTTATAGTCAGAGCATACAATAAATAAAAGAGATTCTATACATTGCATAAATCAAGAGAAGTATGTCCTCGAAGTTGAGGACTCACCAACTTGCTTTGAGAGATATTGCAAAAGAACGCGGAGGAAGAGGATGATCAAATAGGGCTCTAGTTCCTACATTAAAAAAAAGGAAATATAATGATACCTTAATAAGAATTATGGCCCCTCTCTAATCAACATAACGGATTTTATTTTTCAGTCCCTAAACTCTTAATATTCAAAAAAAACATACTCCTATATTCCCAAATTCTCCTTCAGTGGCGAGAGCATTTCTAAATACCTTTATCATCTTGTAGCAAAACGTGATAAAATGGGTTTAATAAGCCTAATCCAATACCCAGCAAAAAAAGAGTTCAAAGGCAATAAGGTGATTGCCATATCAAGTCAACGTTGACAAGGCATAGTAGTGTTGATGACATTTTACTAGAAGAAAATTTCTACTACTTACTACTATATCCTGTAGAATTGTTTTCTCCATTAACATAATATAGGCATAGAGTATATGTTAGTACATTTGAATATACTAAGTATGTAGGATGCAATGCAACAATAGATAGGCAACATAATCAAAATGCATAATTAGGAAGCAGATGAACATATAACAATATGGCATGCATGAATGATACTTGAAGTAAACATGCTTATACATGGAATATATTACTTATGTAGAAATAGACCATCATCATAGACCAAGAAACTTAGTACTTGGAATCTAAGGTGGACCACCCCTTAGAAGCGATTGTGATACCAACCCCTCAATTTGTTGACCGACATGACCACCCTTTGTTGGGAGTGATTGAGGGACTAACCCCTTAATTTGTTGAAGGCTTAGCACTCCCATCCAAGGTAATTGAGGTACCAACCCCTTAGTTGATTGATGGCTTACCACCCCAATCCAAGATGATTAAGGCATCACCCCTTAATTGGCTATGGTCAACTCACAACATAATAGATACTTCTCATAGAATCAAAACATACATATCACCCTTTCATCATGATAACATCACTTAACTCGTATGCCAAGCATTAGGCCTTCGATCAACATCGCAACATACATTAACCGGACATTTTTATCAAACACTTGGTAGGTGTGTAATGCTAGTGTAAAACCATGCAATTCAAGAGTAAAATGTTGCAAGTATATTCAATGTAAAACCATCGACCAACACTTGGTAATACCGTCATGCAATATACATCAAAAACCTTCATCAAATCTTAGGATCGATTTAAGATTCATAGATCAAAACATGCATAAACAGTCGTACTTTTATAAAATCCCTACATAGTTCATAGTCAAAGCCATAATAGAAGACTCATAAGTAAAATCAACTTCGAATCATGTAATTTATGTAAAAATGAGGCTTGGGCACCATGGGTGAAAGGACCCAATTGCCGAAACCCACATACCTTGATTTTGGAGAATTCTTGATGAAGACTAGAAATGGAGACTTGATGCTTGAGTGAAATCCTTAAGATCCGAATGAGTTTTGGAACTTGAAATTTTAGGGTGAAATATTTGTCTAAATGTTTGGAAGAGTATTAGGGAATGTCTTGTATGATATGAAAGCAAAATATGGCTAAGTATAGGTATTTTTATTCATGGGAGAACTTAGGTCCAAGACCCCAAAACCTTAGACCGAACAAGAAAATTGTACAATAATAACACTGGTCTGCGATGGAGGTGCGTCGCGGTACCATCGTGGACAGACACTGGATAAGTAAAATTATGCATTTTTTAAATTTGGATATGATTGCCCTAAAATAGGGGTTAGACCTATTTCTCACTCAATTTTTCCCCATGAACAATAATATGAAGTTGGATTTTTTATAGCGCGCACATATTTTGAGATATACGAAAATTATTTCAGCCACTTTCGAGGCACATTTTTGAGCAATTTTTATCT
>JAOTQJ010033017.1:91738-106082 GCA_025642045.1 Solanum sejunctum
ATAGCGCGCACATATTTTGAGATATACGAAAATTATTTCAGCCACTTTCGAGGCACATTTTTGAGCAATTTTTATCTTTATTTCATTCATACAATGACTATCTATGTTTACTCTGAGTAGCTATGTTTATGTCGATTATGATATAATTGCCTGGATAGACATGATTATGTGTTGTTCAGTGATGTATGTGACTCAATATATAGATATTATCTATTATATATTTGTTATGCTAGCTAGTGTCTGGGGGAAACATACTACACTCTAGTTTTATGAGACTTATATAGATGATTAGGCCTTATGTTGACTAACAAGAGATATGATACTGTGGAACCACTGATGGGCTAGCAATAGGGGTAGGACCTTGTTAAAGAGATGTAGGCTATATCCTACAGGCTTCCTTAGGTTATCTATGACTGAGATGCTATCTATATAGTTTACTCCATAGGACCATCACCTTGTTCAAGAGATGGGCACTTTACTAATAAGCCTGCACCTACTTGCCTTCGCAGGTATCATTTGTGACAGATAGGCTATGGTATATTCTGGGTATGTGGCATACTTTTGACTCTTGGTTCTCCTAGGGCCTTATCCCAGGATAGACTAATGTTGCCCTAGAGATACTATGCATAAAGCCACATAGTTTATTATACATTGACGGGTTCGAGGCCCCATTGACCTTTACTATCTATACATCCAATGTTTTGAGGCCTCACTTGTCTACTAGGGACTTGAGTCCTCGATTAATTGTCAGACTATTTGACACTGGCTGACTTGCCTCGGCTAGAGGCTACGTTGGGAGGATTAGGGATTCGATGCCTCATTTTGTAAAATTAGGGCTTCGAGACCCCATTCTACTATTAGAGGTTTGAGACCTTAGTTATCTATTAAGGTTTTGAGGCCCCAATTATCTGTTAGGAGTTTGAGGCCCCATGTGGTATGAATTCTTAGACCTATACACACCCTAATTTTGCATGGGTGTACGCTCTGGGCTTTTGAAGGATTAGGGGCATACAATCATAGATATTAGGGCCTTACACACACATACAATTTGACCCCTTAACTATATGATACCGAGAGGTTGAGCTCTACTATGTTATATCAGTTGGGTTATTATTTTTTACTTGATTCTAGTCATAGAGATACTTTGAGATTACTATGGTATCTATTATTAGCTAGGCTTAACCTTTTAGCATTACGATGGTTCTTTATTGAGCATTCTATACATTTGTACTTAACTAGCCAATGATACCTATTGGGTGCCTTTTACCGGTACTCCTCTCTTATATTTTTCCATCTTTTCATGGTGCAAATCTAGGTACTAGCCTCGATCTCTGCATTTTGGGTTTGATTAAGTTAAGTAGACACTTGGTGAGCACTAGCATCTATAGATACTTTGCAATCTCCTTCCTTTTGATAGTCATCTTCTGTATTCAGACATTGCCCTAGTAGAGTATAATGACTTGCATTTGTAGGAGTATTCCTGGTTATGTATAATATGGTTATTATTAAGTGTGCACGAGTGTGTATTATGTCTATCGTAGCTCTATGCAGTTATTTTCGAGGCTCTATGTGGTGTGTATAGGTTATTTAGAAATATTTGGTCTTATTATGTGATTTGTGATTCAAGACAGGTACCCTGGGGTCGACTATTTGGCTTGCCTATAGAGGAGATTTAATAGGTACCATCATGACCTGAACCATGTCATGATAATGTATAGCCATTTGGCTATCATAATGGAGAGTCATTGGCAATTACGGTGACATTGATAGCTCATCCAAAAAAAGGCTATCAGAATGGAGAGTCATTGGCAATTACGATGACATTTATAGAACATCCAAATATCAACCCATCCAAGTGATTTCTACCACAACTCGATATATTGAGTGATACAAAACTTCTTCTAAAGAAAGAGACACCAACGGTTGCTTTTTGGACTTCTATGAAATTGGAGACCAACTAAGAGTTATGAAGAACCTGTTGATTGAATGATGTGAATCAACACATTATCCCCAAGTAGAGTTACAAATATGATTAAGTTGAAAGAAAAGGAAAAGAAAGGAAAATCCCGACCTTATATTAAGCAAGAGATAACAAAGACAATGAAAAGATGCTCCAAGATATGGTCGTCGAGGTGATTATATAAATTGACTTCAATATTGCACAATAGGAGAGGTTAGGAAAGCTATGGATAAGAAAATTGAGTTTGCTTAATTGTGAAATTTGGTAAGAGAGTACTGATAGTGATTTGAAGCATAGAAGATGGGTTCGAGGGAAGAAGTTGACTTCAAATTGAAAAAATGAAATCCAGATTTCAAATCTTTGGTAAGCTTTTTTTTGTATTCAAATGTATCCTTGATTTATTTACTATTCGTACTTAGTCATCCTATGATGCTTATTAGTTACCCTAATTCTCACACATATATTTTTGCATATCTTTGTGGTGTATGTTCTAGCACAAGCCACCAGCGTTGATTTTTTCTGTGAAAGCTATATTTGAACACTAGTGGTGAGCATTGGATGTCTGTGGATCCTTCTAATCTCCCTCTATATGTGTATTGTCTTTTGTTACTTGAAACTTGTCCTATATATTTTTTTTATTTTGTATAGGTGTATAGAGATATATTATATTTAGTGTGTTATTTCGTGTCTATAATAGATTTCTAAAGTTACTTCTAGGTCTTGGGAGTGTATATTTTGCTAATGTTATATTTATGTAGGCTTTTTATTATCTTGTACTTTTGTTGCTTTGGGTTAAACAGTCCTACTATGCACATTACTAGCTATTCTGAGACAAGGTTAGGCTTGCCTATCCCGGGTAAGGTAGGCACCATCATGACCTGTAAAGTCAGGTTATAATAAATTGGCATCAAAGCCCTAGATTTGATTATCTCATCTATACATATCTATCATCTACTAGACTTTGGCAGATAGATGTGGAGACGTTTATGACTTATCTTAGAGTGGCTACAAAATGGATCTGGATTGTCCTCTTGATTGTATCATGTCATGCAGTTGTGTTGTTAGTCTACTGGCATCTTATTTTGCTCAATGTTTTATAGCTATCATGCATAAAGGTCAACCTTGTGGCAGAGATGGGGGTGCAACACAGGCTCCGAACTGCGACCCTTCTATAAAGTATGTTAAGAAGCATCTAGATGGCCCCACTCCCCTATAGTTGAAAGGACCCATAACAATATTATCCCTAGCCACCCTTATTTTAAACACCTGCAATTTAGGTGACCATTGCATAGTTTCTTGCCGCCCTAGGGGTGCGCAACTAGTATCAGTTCCACTAGCACAAGTCTTACAACCTCTATCACCCACTCCAGTTGAGCATATAGCCCCTACCACCCAACCAGATATTATAGTAGGTGTCAAACTTGATGATGATTTGCGGGTGCTTGGTTATTTCCTTAGATTGGGGCCTTCGATATTTTCAGGAATGATAAGGGATGATGCCCTTGAGTTCCTAATGACTTACCAGGAGAGGCTACAAACCTTGAGACTGTTGGAGACCAAGGGGTGCAGATTTCACTTCTTCTCAGTTAAATGGGGCTACCTGATAGTGGTCTAATGCATATTTTGGTACTAGACCAACAAATTTTGCGCTAGTTTCATGGATAGATTTTTCTAATGCTTTCTTAGCCAGATTTGTCCCTTGGAGTCTCATAGATAGGCTTCATGGATAGTTTTCTAGGTTTGAGTAGGGACCAATGAATGTATCTAAGTATGAGGCTAGATTTTACGATCCCTCCAAGTATGCTAGTACGTTTCTGCCTACAGATGAGGAGAGGATTAGATGTTTGGTCAGAGGCCTGCGAACTCAACTGTGGATAAACACATAATAGCTAGTGATAGCTAATTTCCATACAAAACATAAGGAGCCTTTCCTAGAACTTTTATCTAAAATTCTGAATGAAGAAAATATTTTAGTGCGTTAATTTCAATTGGGTCATCACTTGTTAATGGAATATCATCCTCACTAACGGCTAGGATAGATATACAACCTTCTGATTTCTTGAAGAAAAGGGAATAGTTATTTAGAGAGTGAGAATAACCTATAAAATTGAGGGTTGAATTGAGTTTAGCTTTCTCGAAGCTTGTCAATGCCCATATAAGGATTTGCTTAATTTGCAAACATGAAGAGGACTACGAGGCTGCATATCGAGTGGAAATTTCATGTATATTGCTTCTTGCAAATCATCAAGTAGGAGAGCATTTTTGATATCTAATTGAGAAATTTATGAATTTTTCTTAACTGACACTAGTAATAAACATCTAACAGTAATCATCTTCACAATAGGACAATAAGTATATGTGAAATCCATGCCTAACTTTTGTCTATCTCCTCTCAAAACTACTCTAGCATTAAATCATTCAACCGATCCACCTTTATTGTGTTTAACTCTATAAACTCAGTTTGAAGGCAAACCTTTTTTCTCCTTTGGTGACTCCACGATATCCTAAGTCTTGTTTGCTTTCAAGGCTTTAAATTCCTTGACCATTGCTTCCTAAAAACCTGCGTGCAAAGCTGCTTGGGAATATGTGGTAGGCTTATGAATATAGGAAGTAGAGTTCAAAAGAGAATAATTAGAATAAAATGGTAAGATCATGGGAGAAACTAATGAGGCAAAACAACTAGGGGTAAGTATATAATTACAAACATTATCATCTAAATATTTGGGCTCGTGAGTCACAGGAGAGTTGACCTTCTCAGAGATGTTTCAAAATATACTGAATCAGATGAAGAGGAAACAAGAGAGTGATGTGAGGGAGAAGAAAAAGATTGTGGAGATGAAAATGATGTTTGATCACTATTTGATAGACTCGATAGTTGACAGGGAACAAGAAATATACGAATCTGATTGTTAATGGAAAAAAATATAAGGAAACAAGAGAGTGATGTGAGGGAGAAGAAAAAGGTTGGGTATATGAAGATGATACTTGATATTTATGTAATAGACTGGAAGGATTAGAAGAAGTGGAATAAGGAACCAGAAATATGGGAATCTGATTGTTAATGGAAAAAAAAAGGAAAGATGTTCTCATGAAAAATTATATCTCTAGTAATGAAAACTTTTCTACTATGAAGATTTAGTGATTTGTATCCTTTTTCTCCAAAAGAATAACCTAAAAACACACATTTGATTGATGTTGGATCAGGCCTTGCTCTAAGTAATGAAGGAGAAGTTGCATAGCATAAACACCCAAAGACACTTATCTATGAGTAAGAGGGTGAATGCCCAACAAAATATCATATGAAGTTTTCATTTTAAGAAGCTTGGAAAGGAATCCATTGATCAAAAAAGTAGTTGTTAAGAGGCATCCTTCCTAGTATTCCTAGGAAGATTAGGTTGAAATAAAAGAGCCATGCACATTTCAAGAGGTCTTGTGAATGATTCACTATGATGCAAGAATTTTTAGTACTTCTTCCTAATTTTGATGCATTATCAGATCTATAACTTTCACCTTTGCGTTGAATTGTCTTTCAATCTTGGTGAACAATATTTCAAAATAGTGAATGTATTTGACTTCTGCTAAGAAGAAAAGTCCATGTTCCTCTACTATATTCATCTACTATATTGAGGAAGTGCCTGAACCCATCATGAGTGTGAGACTTATCGAGACCCCAAATGTCCACATGAATTAGATAAAAATGTGTTTAGTAAAGATAGTACTTGATGTGTAAGGTAACTTAGTCTATCCGAACTTAGCACAAATATCTTAAGGAGGAATAATAGAAGCCATACGATAAGAACAAATGGCAGAAATATTTTTTAAAATTGTGTGAAGTGCTTACATCAATAGAAATAGAACCTAAGAATAATGTTGAATTAGAAACTAGTGTTCTAGCACTTCCATTACAAGTGAAATGAAAAAGTTTTTTGCATAATCTAGAATAAGCAGTTTTAAACACGATGAAGTTAGGCTTGTCTGAGTGCAAAATATTGAGGCCTTTTGTCACGCCCCAAGGGGTACCCTAGCATGGCTAGCACTTAAAGAATCATTGTTTATTCTCCAAGCAAACTACCTGGCCTCATCATCACGTCGTACTCAATGGCAGAAGTATATACTCCGATTAAAGACATTAATTAGGTAATTAAAAATCTTATCAAAATGTAGTTTCCGATAATCAAGTTTGGAAAATGAACACTCAACAATCCTCTATTCAATATCTATGAACCCTCTATCTCTGAACATCTAGATGGTACCATGACAGGCCATGTCTAACCAACTCAAAGAAAATAGTCATAAACAATAAAAGATCAAAGAAAGGCTCCTGTAGATGGCAAGGAGGGCTCACCAACTCTAGATGCAAGGAAACTGAACCTCAACGGTGCGCCTGCTAAAGTCCTTTATTACTTGTATCTACATTATTAATGATGCAGACCTAAATGGGCATCAGTACATGGAATATACTAGAATATAAGAATGGCTAAAGTAAACAAAAAAAAGCTCGACTCAATTTACTCAACTTAACTCATGACTCATTTTATCAACTGATCACTCAACTCAAGAAATAGAGTTTAAGATCATGCTTTGAAAATGGACTTAATGTTTTTATGCAACTCAGTTTAAACATGATATGCTTAACCAAGTAGTTCTTGGAAGTTTTTCTTACTATCATAACTTCCACCATTGGTAGTTTGGTGATGTACAGCAAAGCGACGTTGTTGCCATGCCCATCCTAAACTTGCCAAGGTAAAGGACGTCAACCTCTTCCTCTCTCTCTTGGATCTAAAGAGAATGTCCATCCTTTAGGACATGAGCTGCCAGAGTTAATTACACAACTACCCTACACTGGAAATATAGTTCTAGCATGTTATCTTCATACTCACTCTGTGTACAATACTCCTTCTAAAACTAAAACATACTCATGCAACTAAACTCAAACTCATCTCTTTTATTCATCTCAAACAACTCATCTCAACTCAATCAACAACTCAGCAAATTAGGAAAATAAAGCATGACTCATATTCAAACTCAAATGGTCATTGAGACTCCATCCAATCATGCTTCTCAAATACAACAAGTAAGATGCTCATTAATTATGCATGTGTACAAACAATATGCTCCTCATACTCAAGATGCTCAATTTATTTAACTCGAACAGTCATAGTTGTGGCCTAAATACGATGAAAGAAATAAAAGTGATATAGAACATTGCAACTTAGAGCTCATAGTAATGAATACAAATTTTATGTTTCAAATCATATGTAACAAAAAAGTAACTCAGTGAATCATTCATAAATATGCATGGCGACTTAAAATAAGTGCAAGTAACAAAAATTAGAATCATGCAATTTTCTCTTCTCCATTTTAAGCGTTACTCCACTCAAGTAGATAAAAGGGCACATGGAATGACTCAGTCCTAAGCTTTAGAGAGCTTAAATGCCTAGAATTTTGAAGAACAATCGATCCTCTGATGATCCTCATGATTGTACTTGAAACTCTCACTTGTTCTCCCTCCCTTGATGCTCTTAGGAATTCCCAAGTGTGTATTGAGAAATAATACACTTGAGGTTTTGATGGAGGACCTAAATTTATTCTAAAAATAGTGGATTATCAAAAGTGTTAGGAAAAGACAAGAATACCCCTTCTAAAAACTATCTAGTGGAACCATGAGACCTTATTTACAAGTTGTAGGTCAACTTACAGGCTGTAAGTTACTTCTAGTTGGCAAGGGTGTCCAAAAATTGAATTGCTAGAAAATAGACTGGGAACTTATGAAACCTCCTCCTATATGCCATAAAGTATCTGATAGGCCATCTGAAAACTCATCAATCAGGTTTCAAAACTCTTGGTTTCTAGGACTTCAACATACGAAACCTATCATACCAGCCGTAAGTTAGTTTGAGGTCCCAAAAAGTTAATTTTTCGGCAACTCAATCTATAGATGATAATATATGGGCCATGGAAAAATATATAGTCTGAAGGCTATCTCTTACCTGGGCCACAAACTTGGAAAATTTAACTAAGTCACAAGGGTACCTACGAGGCCCCATTTATGGGATGTAGGTGACCTCCGTGGTCTCCCTTCTATGACTTTTCTCAGTTATTTTCTCTAATTCTCCTGGGTATTCACAGCAGGTTTGGGCGAAATGACTTAGGTGGGTGGTGATGTTCCAATATCTCCCTCTTGGGATCATTCATCCTTGAATAAAGAGCAATTCTAGGAACCTAGTCAAGGCACAAATAACACCCTGGACTTCAACAACTAAATTGATCATAAATCACTCATGTAATCAATCAAATAAGTAGTTAATAATGTAATCAATAAATAGGTCAATCCAATCATCAACCAGACTCTAGGACTCTATCGTCACTTAGACTCATAGTAGAAGGGCACTCAAGAATTTGGAAGGAATTATTACTGTCAACTCTCTCATCACGAGGCAGAAATAGATAAGGGTATCTAGCCTTCATATTCTCCTCAACTTCCCAAGTGGCTTCTTTTATGTACTAGTGTCTCTACAATACCTTAACAGATGTAATCTCTTAGATCCTTAACTTACAAACCTTTTGATCAAGGATTTAAATGGGAACCCCCTCATAACTCATATTGTTATTCAATACAATACTCTTTATAGGCAAAACCAATTGTGGATCTCCCAAACATGTCTTGAGCATAGAAATATGGAAGATTGAGTGGATGTCCCCTAACTCTAGTGGTTGCTCCAATTCATAAGCTACATTACCCACTCACTTTATAATTTAGTGGGGACCAGTGTACATCAAACTCAACACCACTCTCTTCCCAAATTGCATCACGCCTATCATAGGTGATACTGTCCGGTATACACAATCATTTGACCTCGAACTCTAAGTCTCTTCTCCTAATGTCAATGTATGATATATGTTAACTCTTGGCAGTCTTCAACCTTTCTCGTATGATCTTCACTTTCTCCGTAGCTAAGTGAATCAAGTCTGGTCCAGTCAATTCTGCTTCACATACCTCAAACTAAACAATCATTGCTCTGCATCTCTTCCTATAAAGAACCTCATAGGGAACTATCTGAATACTTAAATGTAACCTTTTTAACCTATTAAATTTGAAATTGGTAGGGAAACCAATTAACTTGTGACACTCTCTATTGTATGATTTCTTTCTTCTAATAGGTACAAAACTGAGGACCTTCGTTTCCTTCTGAAATCACTTTTATTTTTGAGTTGTGCTTCTGATTTCCATAAGGTGACTTACCAGCATAAAAGGCTACTTGCACTAGATGATGTGAAAATTGTACCTCTATTTGCTTGTCATCTCTAATGAGTAAAGAGTAGGCAAAGTTCACTGAAGGCAAAGGGTAAAGCATAAGTTACTCCTTAGTCCAGTATATCTATTATTCCATCCCATAAGGAACTGAATGAGTCTTCAATATTGTTGAGACTGGAATAACTTTCTTTTCCACCATAGCAGCAATCATAAGTTTAAACATTCAAACTATCCAACTCTTCCCGATAACTTTTGAGCTTTGTGTTGTAAACAATAATTTCCAGACTAGTTTGAGCTAATTTAGTAATTTGCTTTTGTAGTTGGAAGTGTTGAGAGCCATTGCATTGGCCAAATCTCCATTGTAGTCTTAGAGTAAATAACCACTTTGGGTTATCTCATCAGATAGAAGTTCAAGATCCAAGAAATAACCATGTCATTACACCTAGTCCAAGCCTTGAAGGACTTTGAAGATGAATTAGTCCTATTTTGTTTATGGTTGAAAATGGAATGAGGATTTCCTTGTGCCAACCTCCGTAACCTTTTCCATCAAAGATGTGTAGAATCAAATATCATACTTGAGGAATCAGAAGGATGAAGGTAAAAAGAATGACTAGAATAAAAAATTTCAGCATTTGTTTTGGATTTAATAGTATGAGCCATGTCGCTCCCCATTTTTTTCTCATGAAAAGACGGGAACCTGGACGACGTCATAGCAATGACTCTTTTGGGTTTATGAATTGAAGATTCACTACCTAATGAATTAAGGTGCATTAGGACACTATTCTAAGCCTAAATCTAAGCCTAAGGTCAAGGTCAACTAGAGAACGTGTAAGGCTTCAAGTTACCTCGAGAGAAAGGTGTTAGGCACCCCTCAAGGTCCATAAATATGGGTCCCAGTCATCTCTTGTATTTATGTTAGGGTTGGAAATAAGGTCTCTTATATTTTAAAAAGTTATTTTAATTATATCTAAGTGGTAATTAAAAAGAAATTAAACAAGTACGTGCGAAAGATAATAAAACCTAACTATCCCATATAATTAAAAGAAAACAAGAGAGAGAAAACATAAATTAAGCCATATTAATTTCCACTCAAATTAGTTTACTCAGCTTTATTTTCGGAAGACAAAATTTTACATTTTAGCTCGCATGGCTTACTTAAGCCTAAGGACAAAACAAAAGTTTACCCTATTAAAATGCAAGTTTTGAGCATCCTTTCTGAGGGTCCTATATACCCCTACCCTATTTCTAGATTGATTTATTATTTTAACTTATATGTGCACTACAAAAAAATGAAAAAATTCTAATCGTTTTCCTTGTCACAACCTAAGCCTAGGGCCTAGATGTGACATAGAACAAGGGGAACCCGAGGGGACCCCAAGCAAGCCTCTTAGGACATCATTACATATCCTTGGTGGCAGAAGCAATAAAACAAGCATGAAAGAATAAAAGTGGGGAAAACGAATTAAGAAATAACACTGTCATATCATCATAATAAAAAGACAAGAGACAAGCGTATACCATAGATACATAATATGTCCATCAAACAACCCTAATACATAGATAAGAGCAAGGGCCAAGACAAAGTACCGGGCTCACCGTCATAGTCAAAATAGACAATAAATAAGAATATTGTAATACATAATAGGAGAAATATAGACTAGGATCCCCAAAGTGGAGAACTCACCAACTAGCTTGAATAGCACCGAACCAGCCACGTGGAGGATGATGATGATCAACCTGGGCACCGTCTTCTATATGGTGATATCATAAAGGCATAGAATAAGCGTTAGTAAGTTTGAATGTACTAAGTATTTAGGATGCAATGCAATGAGATATAGACATCATAATCTAAATGCATAATGATAGGCAAAGAGATCATATAACAATATAGCATGTATGCTCAATGCTCAAGTAAAACATTCTTAAATAACTCATGTTAATATAGGATATCATATGTGTAGAATAGACCAAGCTAGATTTTGAAGGTACAAACCCCTAGGTGGTTGATGATGATCTCACCCCATCACCCTTGTGGTGTGGTACAAACCCCTCACATGGTTGATGATTGTAACACCCCACATCTTATAATACTATTACCATGCAAATGAAATATGATATGGTTTGGTCCAATTAGTGCTTATTTTTGAAAGTACTTGGATCTTATGTTATAGGGCGATATATGTGTCTAGCGCTTAAAAGGGTCGATTGTATACATTTTTTGCGTCAAATCGATGAGATCATGGCCCTAAACAATGTGAGAGAATTGAGGTGTTTGTAGGAATTAAAAAGCTAGCAGGTGAGTCACCTAGTTGCTTAGCTTAAATTAACTAGCTAAACAGAGATGAGGCCCGACGTCGAATTTGTCCAAGTCCGATTATGAATAAAGTCTGTGTTAAAGCTATAAATTTAGCCCATGTTTTAGCATCATAAATAGATTATATTTTAATCACAAGAAGTATATTAAAAGATCCCAAAGACATCACAATTTCTTTAGTAAGTTAGGCACAACTAACTAAGAGTAAAGGGAAAAAATGGGCAGCAAAGGGCACATCAATTTGTTGCACCTTAAGGCCAAATTGAAAGGGGAAAAATGGTACTTTAATTACTTGATAAAATAAGGATTGAAAGGTAAAATAAAATCAGCCAAATTAATCCTTTAAAAAGGGGTTACAAGCAGCAATTTAATTCATTCTTACACATGGAAAATTTCAGCTTTCACAAAACTTTATTGTTCTTCTTTCTTGACGTTGTAAGGCAGCCAAAAGAAGATTTTAGGGTTCCTAAAGAGGCTCTCAACCTTTAAGGTAAAGGTAAGTAATTATAGTTGTGTGTTTAGTAAGGTTTCTCCATGTAAAACAAGAGACTATGTTGGTGAGGTATATGCTGAAAAATTTAGACAGCATGTGTCCTAAAGATTGTTATGAACTTTTCTTGTTATTCAAGAGGATTTTCTCTGCTTGTTTGGCTGAATTATGAAGTGAGACTCATGTTTTTAACAAGTTATAGTTTGTTAGTGATGTAACTAAGCTGCTGTACCACTTTTATAGTCCACTAAAGTGAGTTCTTATAGGATATCACAATTGTGTTCTTAGTACGAACTTGTGGGCTGCTGGATGGAAGGCTATTGCCTCACATCCTTCATGACTGATTTTGGACTATTCGAAGACTTTTTAAAGGATGATTTTATGTATAGATGTGTTGAGGATAGTTTGGGTGAAATTGAAATAGGTTCAGGATTTGTCGACGTCGAAATGTAGCGAAGGGATATAACATTATGCCGGCTATTTGTATGTTATGTAGAATTGTTATGTCTTTTGCTTTGTGGGCTATTGTAAGGCTGTTATGGCACTAAAATAGGATGCACATGATATGTATATGATAATGTGTATTAGAAAATAGGATTAGGGGTGGAAAGTTTTAAAGAATATGCTCGGGTTTACAATACCTATATGTTATTTTTATGAGAGTGGGCTACCAAGATGTATCTATTAGCTGCTAATGCAAGTTTTATCACCTACTATATTGTAGATAAATATTGTAGGAAGTGAAGGTTATGTTAGGTCATACAGCGAGGTATGTAAGGCTACTTGAGTTCATATTATTTAGCATGAGACACTAATCCCTCCTTGGCACATAAAGGCACTTACGAACTATGACACAACTATATACCATGTCTCCACTCTTTCATATATTCATATGCTCCCATACATAGTCACCTTTGAATCTATATACGTACTTGGATACCAAGATATAGGAGTTCGTTCTACTAAATAAAGTTTACGTATTGTTGTACCTCCTATCCATTTCATTATTTGTGTAACTTACTCCATTTATTATAGTGTTATCTTTTGTGATTATTTACATGTCATATATTGTATCTAAAATCCTACAGCTCCAATATTATGACCACCAAAAGAATCATCTCAATGGTAATTGAAAGATAAAGTAAAGTATATTGCTTATTGATGGGTGGTAACCCAAGGGTGGAAGAATCACCTAGCCAGGGTCGATCCTATCATGGTGGTAGCCCAAGGGGTTAAAGTAAAAGCCTAGTCAGGGCCAATGCTGATAAAGATTTACCACTAATCAGCTAGTCATTTGTATTACATATTGTGCATAGACTATACAGTAAAGGTAAAGTAACAAAAAGAACATAATGTACATGATCCCAAAGTATAACTAAAGGTGGTCTGTTATTATACACCAGTGCATAGTTCCATTTGAGTTGTTACTTCGTATACAGTATTTCCTGCCTTACATATTCAGTAAATTATCTCATACGAATGTCCCTTATGAGGATCTGCATTTCATGCTGCAGGTACAAGTGCTAATAGATCTCCCTAGTAAGAGTAAAGGATATCCAGCTGTTGTTACCAAGCTCCACGTTGCTTTGGAGCTTGTGTGTCTACAACTTATATTTTTGTATTGTATAGTTAGTCGTGGCGGGGCCTGTCCCAACCCTTATTAGACAATTTTCCTTATCTAGAGGCTTTATAGACTATGTAAATTAAAGTATGGTTTTATCTCGTACTTTAAACACAGTGGCCCCAATGGCCTAGCCATATACATCTCCTTTTGGCTTATTATCACTGTTTATTTTCCTAAAGGCATGTCAAATGTAGAAACCCCTTATAATATATCTGGAAAGTGCATAGATACAGGTTGGTTCTCCAAGGCCTTATCAACAACAAGTGCCAGTTCGCTCTAATGGGACTTTGGGCATGATAATGATAATCTCACCTTATCACCCTGGTGGCGAAGTATAAACCCCTTACATTGTTGATGAGCACAAATCACTATCTCAATTGATGAGTACAAACCCCTACCTTGGTTGATGACTACAAAACCCCAAATTAGTTATCAAGGTACTAGCCCCTTGATATGCTGTTAGAACCTGAAACTTAACTTAAACCCCGAAAGTCCTTAATTGACTCGATTTAATAAAGTTTGGGATTGAATGCAATATTTCTCCTAAGTTTGGTCCTTAATTATAATTTGAGGTGGGGTCAAGTGTATATGGACTCCTTTGATTGGTCTAAGGGGTATACTTGATGTATATATATATACAAGCATATCTTGTACAAGATCAACAAGTTTACACTTAGAAAAATTTTGAAGAAAAAATTAAA
>JAOTQJ010033018.1:0-52151 GCA_025642045.1 Solanum sejunctum
CCTTTACCTTTATTCTGCCTTATTTCTGGCGTACTTACTATGCAAAACAATTTAGGAATTAGACATAATGAACCTATTACACTTGACTTTATGGCACGATCTAAAGAATGAAAGAAAGTAACAAGTCCTAAATGCCACATAGCCTCCTGCTTATAAATGTGGTGTACAACACATCGATAAAGAAGATTATACATAGACACGGCTTTGTAGATTCCCTAGGATGACCCATTCTGATACCACTTCTGTCATGCCCTAAAGTCCCATTAGGATGGACTAGCACCCGTTGCCGATAAGGCTCGGGAGAACCAACCTGTATCTATGCGATTTCTTTATATATTATAAGGGGTTTCTATGTTTAACATGCTTTTAAGAAGATAAACAGTGATAACAAGCCAAAAGAAAATGGATATGACTAGGCCGTTGGGGCCATGATGTTTAAGGTACGAGAAATGACCACACTTTAATTTACATAGTCTACAAAATCTCTAGATATGGAAAACATCTGATAAGGGTTGGGACAGGCCCCGCCTCAACAAACTGAATACAGACACATAATCTCTAGACATGCAAAGCTCCAAAGCAACCTGGAGCTTGGTAACAACAACTGAATGTCCTGTACTCCTACTGGGGAGATCTACTAGCACCTATACCTGCAGCATGAAATGCAGGTCCCCCGCAAGGGGCTTTAGTACAGGATAATGTATTGAGTATGTAAGACAGAATATACTATATATAAAGTAACAACTCAAATGAAACCATGCACTGGTACAAGATTAGAGACTACCTTTGGTTACACTTTGGAATCATGTACTTTATGTTCTTTATATTACTTTACCTTTACTGTATAATCTGTGCACATCTCTAATACAAATGACCAACTGATCAGTGGCAAACTGTATCAGGTTCATCCCTGGCTAGGTTCTTCCTTAACCCCTCGAGCTACCCCCCATGATAGGATTATCCCTGGCTAGGTGATTCTTCCACCCCTTGGGCTACTACCTATCAATAAACACTATCGGGATCGTCCCTGGCTAGGTTCTTCATTAACCGCTCAGGCTACCCCTCATGATAGGATCATCCCTGGCTAGGTGATTCTTCCACCCCTCGGGCTACCACCTATCAATAAACAATATACTTTACCTTTCAATTACCTTTGAGATGGTCCTTATGGTGGTCACAATATTGGAGCTGTAGGAGTATATATGTAGCATATGACATGTATATAAACATACTAGACAATATGACAATAAAAAAAGAGTACGTTGCACAAATAATGAAATGCGTATGAAATGGAACAACTCGTGAATTTTATTTAGTAACAAGAACCCATGTAACTTGGTATCCAAGTATGTATGCATATTTGAGAGTGACTATGTGTGGAAGCATATGAACATGTCAAAGAGTGGAGACATGGTTAATAATTATGTCGGAGTTGGCAAATGCCTTTTTGTGCCAAGGAGGGATCTATGTTTCATGCCAAAAGATATGAAATCAAGTAGCCTCACATACTTCGTTGTATGACCTCGTTACTACCTCGAGACAACCTTCCCTTTCTCCAAATACTTATCTACAATATAGTAGGTGATAAAACTAGCATTAGCAGCTAATAAATACATCTTGGCAGTCCAATCACATAACAAACAACACACGGGCAGCAAGCGGGTATTTATAAACCCGAGCATATTCCTTCAATCTTTACGCCCCTAATTATACTTTATAATACACATTAGCATGTACACATCATGTATAGCCTGTTTTAGTGCCATAACAGTCTTACAATAGCCCACAAAGCACAATGCATAACAATTCTACACAACCTAAAAATGGGCAACATAAAATTACCTTCCTTCGCTATATTTCGACGTCAACACTTCCAAACCTATTCCAACTCTAACAAAATTGTTCTAGCAACATTTACACATACAAACAACCTTGAACCAGTTTTTGAATAGTAACAAATCAGCCGTTAAGGACGTGAGGCAATAGCTTTACATCCATCAGCCCACAAGTTCCAATCAATATGACACTTACGATAACACAATAAAACGCGCTTGTTAAATGAAACCAAATTCAGGGCAGCAACTTTTGGATAATATCTATAAATCAAAACATGATAATAACATCAATGTATATTCATAACACAGTCCATAAACCATAGAAAGATCACTAAAACAAAAGACAAGTATGCAACAACTTTCTCAACACAAGCTGTCTCAAATTTCCAGCACAATATACTAGCATATACATCTTGTTTTTCATAAGAAAACCATACTAAACACATGTTTAAACTTACTTATTACTTACTTCAAGGTTTAGGTCTTATACAAGAACCCTAGAATTCCCTCTTAGCTACTTTACAAAGTTAAGAAAAGTTGACAGAAAATAGAGAGAGCAATCTGATTCTTTTGTGAGTTCAAGTGAGAAATGAATTGTGGAGCTGCTTTGGAGCCCTTTATAAAGAGGTATTTGGCCGACTTTCTCTTGAATGTTTGACCAACTTATACCACACATTATCAAGCTAGGTATCCACTAGCTTAGCCCTCACACTTGGGCCTAAATGGGTCTCCAAGTTGATGGGCTTGGGTTGCCTATTTTCCAACTTTCTTTTCACTTAGTTTTGGTCCCAATTTGTTAAGTGTGTTCTGATGTCTTTGGGCACTTTTTATTAAACTTATTGGGCTAAAAATGTAGCCTATTTATGATTCTAAAACATGGGCTAAAGTCACACTCTTACACAAACTTTGTTCATAATCGAACTTGGACAAATTCGACATCGAGCCTCGTCTCCATTTAGCTAGCAAATTTAAGCTAAGCAAGTAGGTGACTCACCTGCTAGCTTCCTAAGTCCTATAATTACCTCAATTCTTTCACTTCATTTAAGGCCATAATATCCTGAATTTGACACAAAACATGTATACACTCGACCCTCTTAAGCGTTAGATGCACATATAGCCTATTAACACGAGATTCAAGCACCTTTAAGAATTAGAACTAATTTGACCATGTGATGTTTCATTTGCATTGCACTAGTACTGTAAGGTATGGGGTGTTACATCCATACTGCCCAAGATTCCATTGATAGAAACTAGGGTAATATTAACCTCTATCCCCTGAACTGTGACAACTTGGTAGCGCGCCTCCACCTTCATGTTTGCATAGAACTCCGGGACCATACTGAGGTTGTAAGGAAGTGTCTCCCAAAAAAGAAAATAAGGTGGTAATTGAAGCAGTTATTTTAGATGTCCAGGTAGTCCCTTGCTAGGATGTCATCATCAATGGGCATGTCGGGAAGTACTTTGTCTCATATGCCCTATACTAGTACTTTCCTTCCTTGACTACCGCATTAATCCCATATTGAGGTATTTGACCCCTAGGAGGAGGTGGAGCTTTGGTCATCTCAGGGATGTCTCGTACTCGTCTCTTACTGCTAAAGGCTCTTGCCTGGCCAATTCTACTGCTAGATGATCCTGCCTGTCTGGTTCTCCGTACTCTGGAGGCCATGGTTATCCTGCACCAACATTAAGACATAATCAGTACATGCAAGATACATAGTCCCCTCACAAGGAAAAATCTGACAATCGACCCTACACTTAGTTCAAACCACAGGGTGAGAGGGTACTCAGACTTCCCATCTTACGCAAGATAATCACCACTAAGAATACAATATCACCCCCAACAATATTGTTAATCGTAAAAACCCCATACTTATGAGCAAAGCATCATAGTCACCTCAAACAACAACAAAGCACATACCCATAACCATTACACAGTCACACCAGCCCCTTAACTCAAAAACAACACATTCAAACATTGGGGATGTCAATATGACATGATGATTTGAAGAACATAACCCCCCCATGAATACGCAAAGCTTTTAACAACATTGGACACAAGCCCATAATATCCACAATTCACCCCTAATTTTCGACCTAAGGTAAAGACTATCATAACCTAAGCGTAGGGCATAGACGTGACCCAGTGAATGGGAACCCGAAGGGATCCCAAACAAGACTTTAAGTATGCATAGAACATCCTTAGTTTTGTGGAAGCATATAGAGCAATAAACATATTGCATATAATTTCTGAGGGAAGCAGGGCTTTTGACTCACTCTATGGGGATGTTATAGGGAAGAGGATAAACATGAATCATATAGCAAATAACTCTAAGGGACAGGTAAATATGACTCACGCTGTGGGAGCATTCAGGGACTTGGGACTTCCATTATATCCATCCACGTACATCAAGCATAAAAGGGAAAACGGGACTTAGGGAAGTCTTCACAATTTCATAAATATAATAGGAGTCAAGCTCAATACATAAACTTTCATATACAACAACACCTCTAATATGAGTGGAATGAGCGCCAAGATATCTCCTGGGCTCACCCTCAAAAGATAAAAAGTCTAAAATAGGCAAGTTTTAACAAAAGCATGAAAGTAAAGTGGATGTTGTCCTCGAAATGTAGGACTCACCAATAGTAGTCTTCAAAGGATTTTGGCTAGCCACGAGGATGAAGAGGATGAACAGGAGCTCCAGTCCCTACATGGTTAGATCATGTAGATAAAAAGTATGCATTAGTACGTGGAGTGTACTAAGTATCATGATACCCTTGTTTTCATGATACCCAAAACAATCCACAAGTTACATGTCATATTGAGCTCATGCCTATTGATTATGATTATGCACATTGATTATTATAGCTTATGTTTCTTATTACATGGAACCCCGCACACTTAGTACATTTCAAGTACTAACACAAACTTTTTCCTACATGATCTAACTATGTAGGGATCGAAGATCCTGTTCATCCTCTTTCTCCTCGTAGCTAGCCAAAATCCTTTGATGACTACTATTGGTGAGTCCTCCATTTTAGGGATAGTATACACTTTACTTTCATTCTTTTGTTAAGACTTGCCTATTTTAGACTTTTTATCTTTTGAAGGTAAGCTCGGGAGATGTCTTGTCCCCCGTTCCACTCATATTAGACGTGTTGTTGGATATGAAAGTTTATGTATTGAGCTTGACTCCTATTATATTTATGAAATTGGTGAAAATTTCCCTTATATTTATCCTTTTTCCCTTCTATGCTTGTTGTACGTGGATGGATATGATGGAAGTCCCAAGTCCCTGCATACCCCTATAGCATAAGTCACACTTACCTGTCTTTTAGTCTTATTTGCTATGTAATTCATGTTTATCCTCCTCCCCGCTTCCCTTAGAAATTATATGCTATATGTTTATTTCTCTTTTATGCTTTTGCGAAACCAAGGATGTGCTATACATGCTTATGACGCTTGTTTGGGATCCGTTCGGGTTTCCATTCGTTGTGTCATTTCTAGGCCCTAAGATTGGGCCGTGATACCCAAAACAAAGGTTTTACTACAATGATGGTATCATGAAATTCACTAAAAATCCACAAGTTCTTCAATAGATTTTCATAGCATCATAGAATACATGACTTTAACATCATAAAATCCATCAAAATGTCAAATCCCAACAATATATTAGCATAATAAAATTAGTACCTGAAAAAGCCAAATGAAAATTATGTGTACAATGCATAATAATATTACCATAAGCAAAAGTTCATAAATGGCCATAAAATAATCTATAAATCTATGTACTTTGAGAAGAAGATTAGTTGGATTTATGGGAAGGAATGTTCCCACAATCAAACCCACATACCTTGATGTGATTATCACGGAGCAAACCTGGTTTGGAGATGGAAGATTCAAAACCCTAACTTGCACCATTTTCTTGAAAGCCTTGAAGAGCTTGAGAGAGTTTTGAGACATAGAGTGTTTTTGGAATGAGGAGGAATGAGGTGACTTAGGGTTATATATGCTAATAGAAGATATAGATGGGGTCAAAAAGATATAGCTTGGACTTAGAAAAAGAGGAAAGGCCAAATTTACCCCTATTAAAATCCTGACCGAATAGGTCTATGAGACCCCGTTTATGGGCTATAATGGGTTTCGTCTAATGGCCCTTTTTCCAAACATCAAAGACCCTTTTCTCTGATTCTTATTCCATGAGACTGTCTATGACTCATATAGGACTTTGCGGGTCATCAGATAAGTCGTAGATTGAACTTCAAAAAGATCCCAAATTTCATCAAGTCTGCCAGGTTCTACGAACCCACTTTACGGGTCGTATTTCATCTTATGAGTCATAAACCTATTTTGTGAACACTAACAGTTTCAAGTTTTCCAAAGCTTACTTCTTGCATGTCTCCTACCCCCATGAGTAGGGTCTTACAGAGACCCATACTCATGAAGCACAAAACTACTCTTATTCATGAAATTAAGGACATAAACTCATAACCCAACCAAATTCAAACATCAATTTCCATAAAGAATAAGCCACAACAAGCAATTAAACCCATGACACCTAAAAAAACTTACGCAAGCAATTATTGAGAAAGGGAGTGAAGAACACATACTTTGAGTGAAGATTTGCAAGAGAAAACAACGAAAAACCTTTAGGGACTTGAAGGTCATCGCAAATTTGTTTGAATTTGGATATTTTGTGGTGAAAAAGTGAAGAAAATGTTTGAGAGGATGGTTTTTCAGGGTGGGGATCATGTAATTTGGGGTAAAAACATGTGATGGGGTTTTAAATAGGGCATAATGGGTTGAGTCAATTTTTAAAAACTACCCAAAACTGTATAGGTCTATGATGCAGACCAGTCGCGGACTTGTACTTGTATTTTTTTTTAATTTTTCATGAATTGGGGGAACTTACCTTATGCACATCTCTGTGTCTCAGACCTGTCATGCACCTTTTTGGTTTGGAAAATTTTTGGGGTTTGAAAAATTTTATTTTTTTAGCACCGAACCCCGTAAAAATTCTCAAACACCTGATTATGCTACAAAATAGTGAAATAAGTTAATCCGACCAAGAAAAATCCAAAGTTACCTAACGAATTGATGAGAATTGAAGACGATAAAAATTTGCATTGTGGCAAAACTTTTTTCCAATAGTTTTTTTAACAACAAAGAAATAGAAATTAAAATAAAGAAACTATGTTTACCTCACTATGTTTGCCTCCCGTGCGGCTCCTGACTTACCATCGCGGCATGACTCAACATTTGCTTACTCATCACTGGCTATTTCAATGGCCTTCTCCTCATGATTCATGTCAACATCGTAATAGTGTTTGACATGTTATTTATTAACAAAAAAAGTTTGGTTTGTAACCTCCCCACACAGTTCGACTATGTTGTGTGGCATCACATTCACTACTATGTATGGCCCATCCCATTTGGACCTCAGCTTACCTGGAAACAACTTAAGACGAGAGTTAAAGAGAAGTACCTTTTCCCCAGGCTCAAAGGTATGCTTGATGATATGCCTGTCATGCCATTTCTTCATCTTCTCCTTGTAGATCTTGGCATTCTCATATGCATGGCGTCGGAACTTATCCAACTCCTCCAGCTGTTCCAACTGCTTACACCTTGCGAGCTATGGATTGAGATTGAGCTTTTTGATAGCCCAATATGCTTGGTATTCAAGCTCTATAGTGAGGTGGCATGCCTTTTCATGCACCATCTTATATGGAGATGTGCCTATTGGGGTTTTGTATGCCATCCTATAGGCCCATAAAAGCCTCATCAAGCCTGATGGCCCAATCCTTCCATATGGCATTGACAGTCTTCTACAATATTTGTTTAACATCTCAATTCGACACATCTATAAATGATAAGTGATAATTTGTGGCCACTTGTGCCTCACCCTATACTTAGCTAACAAATTCTCACTGTCTGGTGTCTCACAAACTGCAAAACATTCTCAAAAAGAGTTGGCCAAAATAAACCTATCTGTAATACCTTGTAGGCTATCCGTTGTCCTCCATGTTGACCCCCATAGGGTGGCACATGACATCTTTCAAGTGCCTGGCGCATTTCCAACTTTGGAACATATCTTTTCACCATTCTATCAGCACCCTACTTGAAGAGATATGGCTCATCCGAACTATATGCCTTGGCGTTATGAGGCACTCAGCTTTCTCACTAATAGTTAGCATCTATGTGAAAACTCCACTTACCAAGTGGTTTAGAATATCATATACCACGACAGTTCCTCTACTTCTACTGCTAAGAGTTGCTTATCAGAGAATTCCTCCTTGATCTGATTTTACTAACCTATGTATGTATCATTCTCCAACCAGGACAAGCGGTCCATAATCTGATTCTCACACTATTGTTATCCTTGATCTCAATGTCAAACTCTTATAGCAATAGGGTCCATCTAATCAAATAGGGATGGCATATTTATTGTTGAACAAGTACGTCAAAGCTGCATGATCAGTGAACACTATGACCTTGGTGCCTACCAAATAGGATCAGAACTTGTCAAAGGCGTACACCAATGCATCTCTTTCTCAGTAACTGTGTAATTGCATTATGCTGGGTCTAGGGTCTTGCTGGCATAATATATAGAGTGAAACACTTTGCCCTTGCATTGACCCAGTACCACTCCCACAATAATGTCGCTAGTGTCACACATTAATTCAAAAGGAAGCATCCAATTTGGAGCTGTTAAGATGGGTGCTTCTACTAGCCGCTTCCATAGTCTCAAAATCCTGCAAACATGTAGCATTGAAGTTAAACTGTACCTCTTTCTCCAATAGGGAGCGTAGTGGATTTGAGATCTTTGAAAAGTCCTTAATGAGTTTGCTGTAGAACCCTGCATGCCCAAGAAAACTGCGAATTCCTTTAATAGACATGGTCGGAGGTAGATTTTCAATCACCTCGATCTTTGTTCTATCTACTTCTAAGACACACGTGGACACCTTATGCCCCAAGGCTTTCCCTTCCTTTATAGGAAATGATATTTTTCTCAATTTAGGATGAGGTTGGTCTCCTCATGGTAAGCTAATACCTTATCTAAATTATACAAACATACCTCGAATGACTCCCTAAAGATTGAAAAATCATCCATGAAGACCTCTACAAAATCTTCCACCATGTCATGGAATATAATAATCATGCACATTTGGAATATAGCGGGTGCGTTGTACAGGCCAAAGGGCATACTATTGAATACATATGTACTATAAGGATAGGTGAATGTTGTCTTTTCATGGTCCTGTGGGGCTATAGTGATATGATTACACCTCGAGTAGCCATAAAAAAATAATAGTATTCCTACTCTAATAGCCTGACCAACATTTGATTAATGAAAGGGACTGGATAATGATATTTCGGGGGGGCATCATTCAGCTTTCTGCAATCTATACATATTCACCACCCTGTTACTATTTTAGTTGGGATAAGCTCATTTTTCTCATTTGTAACAATTGTCATCCCCCTTTTCTTGGGGACACATTGTACAGGGCTCACCCACTTGTTGTTTGAGATTGGAAAGATAAAGATTATACCAGCATCCAACCACTTCATCACCTCTTTATTTACCCTTTTTTTCATATGGGATTCAACCTTCATTATGGTAGGCCTACTGGCTTGTGGCCTTCCTCCATGAAGATTCTATGCGTATATTGAAACGACCCCAAAATTTGCCCAAACATGTGCTTTGGAAGTACCTCAAATCATAATTTCTTTATATCTCAAAATTCGTGTGCGATCGAAAATGTGACTTCATATTCTTGTTCAGGGGGTCAAATTGAGTGGAAATAGGTCTAACCCTGATTAAAGAGCAAGCAATTAGCAATTTTGATTTCTAAAAAATGCAACTTCCAACGAGCTTTTCGCACCCCTGGCATGACGTGCCAAGGGTTGCACTAGTGTTATTTTTGGTCTAGTTTTGACTTCGGTTCAAGACTTTTAAGTCTTGGGCCTAAGTGTTCCCAAATGTGAAAATACCTATACGTAGCCATTTTCACCCTCATATCATTCTAAACATTCCCCAATACTCATTTTAACACTTAGCCAAATATTTTACTCCTAAACTTAAGTATCAAAACCCTTTCCAAATATTAAGGATTTCACTAAAGCTTCAAGTCTCCATCTCCAATCTTCATCAACTTCATATCCAAAGCTAAGTATGTGGGTTTCTTTCATAGGTTCCTTTAAACCATGATGCCCAAGCTTCCTTTTTCCTCAAAATTGCATGATCTAAAATTGATTTTCTCATGGGTCATATCTATTATGAAAATCACTGAACACTATGCTGGGGTTTATGAAATTGTGACTGTTTTACCATACTTTGAGCTATGAATCTAAGATCTATTAAAAGATTTGATGAAGGATTTTGATGTATATTGCTTAAGGGTGTTACCAAACATCTATTGAAGGTTTTATATTCAATTTTCTAGCATAATTTCACTCTTGAATTACGTGGTTTTACACTAGTATTACACACCCTCTAAGTGTTTGATAAAATATCCAGTTACGATTTCTTGAGGAATTGAGGATCCAATGCTTGTCTTATCAGTTAAATGACTATATAATGATGAAATGTATGTATATATATGATGACTATATGATGATGAGAGGGATAAATGTATAAATGATATTCTTCTATCTAGTATTGGAATGTGACCATGCCCTACTCAGGGTTTGCACGCAAGTAGCCGTGTCAAGGGGTTCCTATATTGATAACCTATCGGGGGTTTATACTCTGTTCACCATGGGTGGTAGGGTACGACTATCTATCAACTTTGTTGGGGTTTGTACTCATCAACTTATTGGGGGGTTTGTAATTCAGTCACCACGGGTGGTAGGGTGCGACTATCTATCAACCATTTTGGGGGTTTATACCTATCAACCCGTTAGGGGGTTTTGTACCTCGACAACCTCATGAAGGGGTTTATACCTCCATGCGCATTTCTAGGGAGGTGATAGGCTTGGATTGCACTAAGAATGGTCACTCCCTACACATGTGTTATGGTCTATGAAAGCATGATTTACTTAAAACATCTTTCATATATGGTCTATATGTTACTCATTGTCTATACTTATGCCTTTTGATTATGTCACTTATCTCTTCTTGTATGGCATCCTACATACTTAGTACATTTAAATGTACTAACACATACTCTATACCTACATGATGTCATCATGTAAGAATCGGAGCCTCACTTGAGCATCCTCCTCCACGTGGCTGGTAGACTTCACTCAAGCTTGTTGGCGAGTCCTCCATTTTGGGGGCGTTGCTTATGATCTTATACTATGTTCTAAGACTATTATTCTTATATGTATGTATTGACTATGGGGGTGAGCCTGGTTGCTTGTATTGGCCGCCGCTGTTATCTATGTAGTAGAGGTGTTATTGGACATGTTATGTATATATATGCTATGAGGATTGACTCTATTGACTCTTGTTACTTCTAATTTTCTATTGATATTTTATTACTTCCACGACCAAAAATGTATAATAATATGCTATGAGGCTTGTTTGGGGTTCCTTCAGGTTCCCCATTTGCCAGTCACGATTAGGCCATAGGCTTGGTTCATGACAAAGTTGGTATCAGAACACTAGGTTATTTGATCCTCGGTTTCCAAAACACCATGCCAATTAGAGTCTTTTTCATGGTTGTGTTGTGCACTACAACTATGAGCAAGAGGCTAAGAGATGTTTTAGGAAATGTTTCCATTCTTCATGTTCTAAGTCATGCTATAGAGTTGAAGTAAGTGTTCCCCCCCTAACGATTGTTCTTTGCTATGATAGATTATGCCTAACACAAGGGGAAGGTGAGCCTGCACACCTAAGGGGCAATCGGCTAATGGAGAGCTCCGGGTTGCTTTCACCTTGCTTGCACAGGTTGTGGCTAGTCAAGGCAATCAAGGGGCCCCTCATCCTCCTACACTGGCTTCTCAGGTGAGAGACTTCATTAGAATGAATCCCCCAGAATTCTATGGGTCCAAGGTAATTGAGGACCCTCAAGAGTTCATTGTTGAGGTCTACAAGATATCGGCTATCATAGGTGTGAGGCCAGAAGAAAAGGCAGAGTTCGCGACCCACCGACTCAAAGGGGTAGCACAAATATGGTACAACCAATGGAAAGAAGAGAAGAGAGTCAACTATGTGGTGCTTTAGGAAGAGTTCAAAGTGGCTTTCCTTAATCGATTCTTCCCTCTTGAGATTAGGAAAGCTAAATTGGTGGAATTTATGGATTTGAGACAAGGATTAAGGAGTGTGAGGGATTATTCCCTCAAGTTCAACCAACTTTCAAAGTTTGGTCCTTACTTGGTTATCGACCCAAGCTCTAGAACGAACAAGTTTGTGATAAGGGTATCCAACATAGTTAGTGAAGAATACGGGTCCGCTATGTTGATTAGTGACATAGACTTATCCCATTTAATGACCTATGCCGAACAAATGGAAAAGGAGAAATTGAGGAAGAGAAGGGGTCATGAGGCCAAGAGGGCCCATTTTATGGGTAAGTTCCAAAAGGGTGGTCGGTTTCATAAAGGCCAAGGGTCTATTGATGTATTTAAAAATAGGGTTGCCAATGAATTTCAAAGGGCCAAAGGTGTTAGGGGTGTGGTTCCTAATGGTGGGTGTCCAAAATGTGGTAGGGGTCATAGTGGCCGATGCTTGAAGGATACAAATGCTTGTTATGGTTGTGGAGAAATTGGGCATAAGTGATAGATTTCCCTCAAAATCACACCAAGGTTAAGGAGGTTCATCCACAAGGTGCTATGTGGTTCCTTTCAGGAGAGGTGGCCGATAAGATGGTGCCCCAAGGCATAATCAATTTTATGCATTGCATGGGAGGCAAGGAGTTGATGAGGTCCCTAATCATGTTACTGGTATGTTGAAAATCTTTAATTTTAATGGTTACTTATCGATTGATCAGGGTGCCACTCTTTCTTTTGTTACCCCCTTTGTTGCCAAAAAGTTCTATGTTAAGCCTGAATTATTGCGTGAGTCATATGAAGTGTTTACTCCTATTAGTGCATCTATTGTTGCTAGAAAAGTCTATAGAAGTTGTCCTATTTGCATCTTGCATAAAATATTTCCTTGTGATATTGTTGAGTTAGATATGGTTGATTTTGATGTTATTCTTGGGATGGATGGGTTGCATGAATACTATGCTTCTATTGATTGTAGAAACTGTAGGGTTAAGTTTCAATTACCAAATGAACCCATCCTTGAGTGAGAGAGTCAAAATGTGGTGGTTAAGGGTAGGCTCATCTCATGCATTAAAGCCCGTAAGTTGATCTCTAAGGGGTGTCTTTACCATGTTGTGAGTGTTAGGGATATGGACTCCAAGGTCCTTCCATAGAGTCGATTTTGGTTGTAAATGAGTTTCTTGATGTCTTTCCAAATGACCTTCTCTGTATTTCTCCCGAAAGGGAAATAGACTTTGGTATAGACCTCCTTCAAGATACTCAACCCATTTCTATTCCTCCTTACCATATGGCCTTAGAGAAGTTAAAGGATTTGAAGGAACAATTGAGGGACTTTTTGGATAAGGGTTTTATTAGACCTAGCTAATCATGTTAGGGTGCACCGGTGTTGTTTGTGAAAAAGAAAGATGAGTCTCTTAGAATATATATTGACTATCGGCAACTCAATAGGGTCACCATCAAGAATATGTATCCTCTTCCAAGAATTGATGATTTGTTTGACCAATTGCAAGGGGCTAACCACTTTTTTAAGATTGATATTTGGTCCGGGTATCATCAAGTGATGGTGAGGGAGTGTGATATTCCTAAGACGGCCTTCCGGACAAAGTATGGGCATTATGAATTTATGGTTATGTCTTTTGAATTGACCAATGCACCAACCATCTTCATTGACTCAATGAATGGGGTCTTTAAACTCTACCTTGATTTCTTTGTTGTGGTCTTCATTGATGATATTTTGATCTATTCATATAGTGAGGAGGAGGATATATGCTAGTTGAGAGTTATGTTGCAAAGATTTAAGGAGGAGAAATTGTATGCTAAATATGAAAAGTGTGAATTTTTGTTAAAGGAGGTTTCCTTCCTAGCTCATGTGGCGTCAGGGGATGGTATTAAGGTTGATCCTAAGAGGACCTATATGATTAGACATTGGCCTAGACCATTGACCCTATCGGATATTAGGAGTTTCTTGGGCCTACTGGGCTATTATCAAAGGTTTGTGAATGGTTTCTCATCTATTGCTTCTCCTTTGACAAAATTGACTCAAAAGAAGGCCAAGTTTGTTTAGACTGATGAGTGTGAGGAGCTTCCAAACCTTGAAAGATAAGCTTGTATCTGCTCTTATATTATCACTACCAGATGGGCTTGAGGGATTTTTTATGTATTGTGATGCTTCTAGATTTGGTTTTGGTTGTGTGCTAATGCAAAATGGTAAGGTGATAACTTATGCTTCTAGGCAACTCATAGTGCATGAAAGGAACTATCCTACTCATGATCTTGAATTAGCTGCCATGGTGTTTGCTTTGCAAATTTGGCATCATTATTTGTATAGGGTTCATGTTGATGTTTTCACTAATTATAAGAGCCTCTAATATGTCTTCACTCAAAACGATCTCAACTTGAAGCCAAGTAAGTGGCTAGAACTTCTTAAGGACTATGATATGAGTGTGTATTACCATACTGATAAGGCAAATGTGGTGGCGGATGCCTTGAGTACGATGTCTATAGGTAGCCTAGAACATTTTGATAGTGGTGATTAGCAGATGGCCAGGGAGGTACGTTGTTTGGCTAGATTGGGGTTAGGTTGGAAGAGGTTGGTAATGGTGTTGTTATTGTTGATGGATCTAAGTCTTCATTGGTTGATGAGGTGATACAAAACAAAATCTCCTTCCTTGTAATAGTTGAAGGCCTTGGTGAAAGAGGGCAAGGTGGAGGTTTTCTTCCAAGGGCGAGATAGTGCCCTTAGGTACCAAGGTAGGTTGTGTGTACCTTGTGTTGATGGCTTTATAGAAATGATCCTTGATGAGGCCCATAAGTCTTCTTATTCTATCCACTTTGGTTCCACCAAAATGTATATAAATTTAAGGGATGCATATTGGTGAGGATGCATGAAGAGGGACATTGCCAAATTCGTTTTTGGTTGTCATAGTTGTCAACAAGTCAAAGCGAACATCAAAGGTCAGGTGATGTAATCCAAGACATTGAGATTCCTACTTGGAAGTGGGAATAGATAAATATAGATTTTGTGGTTGAGTTGCCCAAGACTAGAAAAGTTTTGATTCCATTTGGGTTGTGGTTGATAGGATGACAAGATCGGCTCACGTTGATTAAGACCACATATGGGGCTGAAGATTATGCGAGGTTGTACATTTATGACTTGGTGAGGTTACATGGGGTTCCTTTGTACATCATATCAGATCATGGTGCTTAATTTACTTCACAATTTTGGAGTTCTTTTGAAAGGGGTCTTGGTATAAGAGTTAAGCTTAGTACGACCTTTCACCCTCAAATGGATGGCCAAGCCGAAAGAACTATCCAAACACTTGAGGATATGCTTAGGTCTTATGTATTAGATCCCAAGGGTAGTTGGGATGATCTTCTTCTATTGATTGAGTTTGCCTACACCAATAGCTATCATTCTAGTATCAGTATAGCTCCTTTTAAGGCTCTCTATGGGAGACATTGTAGATCACTAGTTGGTTGGTTTGAGGTTGGTGAGGTAGGTTTGTTGGGACTAGAAGGCTCTTTAGAAGGCTAGGATGATTAGAGAAAGGTTGAAGATGGCCTAAAGTAGCCAAAAGTCCTATGCCGATATAAGGAGAAGGGATCTTGAATTCCAAGTTGGTGATTGGGTTTATTTGAAGGTATCACCCATGAATGGTGTGGTTTGATTTGGTAAGAAGGGAAAGTTGAGCCCAAGATATATGGGTCCTTATACGGTGATAAGAAGGGTTGACAAAGGTAGCTTATGAGTTGGAATTGCCTAGTGAAATGGATTTGGTTCATCTGGTCTTTCATGTATCCATGTTGAGGAAATGTGTGGGAGACCCTAATGCCATTGTGCCTCTCCATGTTGTGGGTGTTGTTGAAGACAATTTGACATATGAAGAGGTTTTGGTTCAAATTTTAGATAGGCAAGTGAAGAGGTTGAGAAACAAAGAGGTGGCTTCCATTAGGGTCCTTTGGAGTAATCAACAAGTTAAAAGTGCTACATGGGAGGCCAAAGCGGACATGATAAAATAATATTGTTACCTTTTCCACTCCACTCAAGCCTAAACTATTAATCTAAGTCAATTATATGATCTCAGGTCTTAATTTCATCCCCATGTCATTGCATGTATTCATGTTTAAATTTACAAGTACATGATGATTTTACACTTATGATGAGATTTTTGAAATGATGTTTAAGTGCATTGTTGCATCCTTATGTGGGCTGAAATTTTCATGTTTATGTCCCTCATATACATTTCTTTGACATTCGGAGATGAATGTTTCTAATGGGGAGATATTGAAATAACCCCAAAGAGTACCCGAAAAATGTGCCTTGGAAGTGCCCGGAATCGTAATTTCCATATATCTCAAAATTCGTGCGCAATATCAAAAGTCTGACTTCATATTCTTCTTTAGGGAGTCAAATTGAGTAGAGAATGAGTCTAACCCCAATTTAAGAGCAAATGATTAGCAATTTTGATTTCCCAAAAATGCAATTTCAATTGAACTTTTTGCGCCCCTAGCTCAACGTGCCAAGGGCGCGCACTAGTGTTATTTTTGGTCCAGTTTTGACTTCAGTTCAAGACTTTTAATTCTTAGGCCTAAGTGTTCCCAAACGTGAACATACCTATACTTAGCCATTTTTCACCCTCATATCATTCTAAAACATTCCCCAATACTCATTCAAACACTTTTCCGAATAATTTACTCCTAAACTCAAGTCTCAAAACCCTTTTCGGATCTTAAGGATTCCACTAAAGCTTCAAGTCTCCATCTCCAATATTCATCAAGTTCATCTCCAAAGCTAAGGTATGTGGGTTTCTTTCATGGGTTCCTTTCACCCATGATTCCCAAGCTTTCTTTTCCTCAAAATTGCATGATTTAAAGTTGATTTACTCATGGATCTTGTCTATTATGAAAATCATACACACAATGTTGGGGTTTATGAAATTGTGATTGTTTTACCATGTTTTGAGCTATGAATCTAAAATCTATTGAAAGATTTGATGAAGGGTTTTGGTGTATATTGCCTGAGGATGTTACCAAGCATCTATTGAAGGTTTTACATTGAATTTTCTAGCATGATTATACTCTTGAATTGCATGGTTTTACACTAGCACTACATATCCTCTAAGTATTTGATAAAATGTCCAGTTATGGTTTCTTGAGGAGTTGAGGCTCCAATGCTTGTCTTATAAGTTGAATGATGTTATAATGATGAAGTGATGATGTGATGATGATGAAATGATGATGAAATATATGTTTGTATATGATGAATATATGATGATGAGAGGGATGAATATATAAATGATATTCTCTATATAGTGTTGGAATATAACCATGCCCTACTCGGGGGTTGCGCGTCGAGTAACCATGTCAAGGGGTTTGTACCTTCACAACCTATCTAGGGGTTTGTACTCCGATTACCATAGATGGTAGGTGCAACTATCCATCAACCTTGTTGGAGGTTTGTACCCATGAACCTATCGAGGGGTTTGTACTCCAGTTACCATGGGTAGTAGGGTGTGACTATCCATCAACCATGTCGGGGGTTTGTGCCCATCAACCCATTGGGGTTTTTTTACCTCAAAAACCTCATAAAGGGGTTTGTACCTTATGCACGTCTGCAAGGAAGTGATAGGTTTGGATTACACTAAGAATGGTCACTCCCTACACATGTGTTATGGTCTATGAAAGCATGATTTACTTAAAGCATCTTCCATGTATGCCATATTGCTATATGTTACTCATTGTCTATACTTATGCCTTTTGATTATATCACTTATCTCTTCTTTCATTGCATCCTAAGGCTGGTCACGACTAGGCCCTAGGCTTGGGTCATGACATACACAAGGCTGTACTAATGCCATAAATGTCTTTCATTTACCAACCCATAGCTCATTTCCTTCTCTGCAGCACAACAACCGCTGCCTCCACTTGGGCTGCAGACAATGAAGCAGACAAGATTACAGGTAAAGTATTATTTGCACTAAGAAAAACATACCTGAGATGTGACAGCAACAACATCAACTTTAGCTGAGGAGTTTCTTTGACGGAGGGCTTGGGTGTGGTCTTAATACCCTATTTTAAGGGCTCAACCATATTCTTTAGCATGTTGACGTTATGATTATTCAGCACACTCTCAATTTGTATCGTTTCAAGGTCATCCACTAGCCTTGGATTCAACAACACCTTAGTTAGAGGATCTCGATTTGACTGACTACAACCTTTGTATCTAACACGGTGATGGCGGCCAAGTCCTTGTATACAACTCATAAATTCAAAGCTTTGTAGAAGTCAAAGACTTCCACCTTATCATGGGCACGCATGGTTAGCCTCCCTGCTGCAACATTTATCAATGCCTCTCCTGTTGCTAGGAATGGGCATTCCAAAATGACTGGAACCTCTACATCAGGTTCAAAGTCTAGGATGACAAAGTACACAAGGAATATGAGGGACCCTACTTGGACTAAGACATCCTCTATGATGCTATTTAGTGTAACACCCCTCAACGTAGCTCAAAAAGACCCTATGATGCATTTTTTTGAATATCTTAAAATTCGTGTAGGATTTATCAAATCCAACTTCATATTCTTATTCAAATGGAAAAATTATGTGGGGAATAGTTACATACAAGGTATAGGTTACTCATGTCAAAAAATAATTTTATTGGTACAATTTTGCAAATCAATATGGGTCTGCGACAAGTACGCATCGTGGAACTTACCGCACCTTCGGTAAAAAAATTTCAAGTTTTCTCTATTTCAGCTGAGGGTATTTGGGTAGTAACCTTATTCCTATATAGATGAGAATTTCACATTTTTCATCCATTCTATTCCCTAGAAGCTCACAAAAATCTGTTAAGAAATCCTCTTCAATCTTTTCAAACTTTCCATACAATCTCAAGACTTCAAGAATTTGCTTTGGAATTTAAGAAAACCAAGTCTAGTCTCAAGTCCTCCTCAAGTTTTTCTTCAAGAAACTCCAAGTTTAAGGTAGTAGATCTTCATCCATGGGTCCTTTCACCCATGGCGCTCAATTCTCCCTTTTTCATGAAATTACATGATTTGAAAGTTAGATTCTTTATGGATAATTCTTGTTATGCATTGTACACATGAATTTTATTTGAATTCTTCAAGTAATGATTTTATTATGTCTAAATACAATTGGGGTTTGATATTGTGATGACTTTTATAATATTAAAGTTATGTACTTTATGATGCTATGAAAAGCCATAAAAGAACTTATGGATTTAAGATGGATTTCATGACACCCAAATTAGGGTTTCTACTACAATGTTGGTTGGTTGAATTGAATAATTTTCAAATAAATTGATTTTACTCCTCTCATGTTCTATACTCTCGAATTGCATAATTTTAAGCTTATTTGCATATTACCCACCATGTTTTGGATAAAGTAATTGACAAACTTCAATGTTGATGAAAGTCCAATTTTAAGACATTTAAATTATAAATGTTAAGAATGTGAAAGGGCTATTATGTATGCTATGATCTCTTGAGAACATTGCGAATGTTTTGAGTGATATGAATCCCCTTTTATTGATTTTATGAAGCATTGGTTTTGATGAGCTACTCCTTGATTATATTGAGCTACTATGAGATTATGCATATTATGGTATATAAATTATGCGTGTCATGATTACCCTCATGTTTGTATGTCTAATGGGACTAGTCTTATTAATTTTCATATTAATGAATGATTGAGGTATGTGTCCTCTACCTAATGAAAATTATTAGATAATGATAGGCCGACAGTAGAGGCATAAACTAGACTTAGCAGCTATCCTTAAGATGATGATCTTTGTTTGAAAGTCTTCTAAAATGGGTTAGTACAATACCTCTTGATACTAAATGATTCTTTGATCCATGTCTTTGGTTATTCCATGAGAGTAAGACTTAGCACCGAGTGGACCTTTGGATAGATGTGGATTCTCCCCGTAGCTAAGGCAAGAAATCATTAATAGAATTCCATGGTTTCATAACTACGTGCCACTATTGGAAATAGGGGTCACCACTAGTAGTGGTTAGCTTCTAGACTACCCGTTAGTAGAGGTTGCTCAATAGCTTGCTTTAGTGGATCCACTTAGGCCTCTTAGGAGGTTGCCTTGGCAAGTGACTTCTCTCTTTCGTCCATGTAGGGGAAATATCGAAACTCCAAGGCTTAGCTCAACTAGTTTATGTCAGTTAAAGTTTGCTCCCACATATGTTCAAGTTTTCCTTATGGTCCTAAGTTGTCCCTTTTATGATGATTATGATGGTTTCTTTATGTCATGCCTAAGGGTATCTTAAAGTTGTATAACTCATTGTCTCTAAAGCTTGCATGGTTTACTTCACATATGTTATGGTCCTTTGTTATTGGCATTGGTAGTTCTGTAAAAGGTATACTACTTCCTTTCCAAGCATGTATTGTATCCTTCATTATGATTTCTAGAGTCTCATTTCTATTAGATAATTCTTTATTTGATTTAAAAGCAAAAGTTTTTCCAAAAGATATGGCTATTTTACTTATGCATGATAACCTATGTCTCTCATTATCATATGTTTTACCATTTAAGTGATGTTTCTAAATGATCATGTTGTTTGCTACTTTTATGACTTATGTTTTATGCATTGCATGCATACTAGTACATTCAAAGTACTAATGCATACTTTTTTTGCCTAAATGATTTAACCATGCAAGGACTAGTGCTAGTCGATATCCTCCACCTGACTACCTTGGATTTGTGATGATTGTGCTTGTGGTGATTCTTCTAGTTCGATACAATATCCTATTTCTATCTTACTTATGTTTAGACTTATTCCACTTTACTTTCTAGTATGAAGGGTGACCTTGGACATGTCCTGGTCCCCATCCTATTCATGTTTAGAGGTGTTGTTGAATGCTACACTATGTACCTATGACGTGATGTTGAGAATTTATTGAGATTTATCCCTTAGACCCTATCCTTTATGTGACACTGTTTGACACTATTGATAGTGACGGAAAGTGATGAAGGTCCTAAGTCCCTATTTATTCATAGCTTGAGTCTTACTTATCCTCCCTTTAGTACTAGCTTATTATGTAATCATGCAAATCCCTTCCCCTATCTATCCCTATAGCGTGAGTCATAAGCCTCTATTCTCCTAAAATTATTTGTTGAATGTTTGTTTAATATTTTACAACCAAGGATGTGCAAATCATATGTTAAGAGGCTTGTTTGGGTTGCCTCTGGGTTTTCCATTCGATGTGTCATGCCTAGGCCCTAGGCTTGGGTCATGACAAGCTTGGTATTAGAGCACTCGGTTTATAAATGGTCCTCAGACATCCAACACACCGTATCAAGTAGAGTCTTGTTCATGGTTGTGAAGTACGCCACAACTATGAATAGGGGGCCATGAGGTATTTTAGAAAAAATTTCATTTTATTATGATCCATGTCGTGCCATTAGATATACTTAAGGTTATTCCTCTCTCTAATGACACCCTCTTTGCCATTTCTAGAAGATGTCACCAAGAAGAGCATGTTTGCCAATTGGTAATACCCAAGGTCAAGTCCCTCCTGTGCCACAAGAGGAGAATCTTTCTCATGCAGAGTTTAGGGCTGCTTCCACCACGACGGCACAAGTATTATCTAATCAAGTCAACCAAGGTACTAATGTTTCAAATGCTTCCACCACGACTTCAAGGTTAAAGGATTTTTCTAGGATGAATCCTTCCGAGTTTCATGGTTCAAAAGTGGAGGAGGATGCTCAAGAGTTTATAGACAAGGTGTATAAGGTGTTTGCCATTATGGGTGTGACTTGGGTGGAAAAGGCAGAGTTAGCGGCCTTCCAATTGAAAGGGGTTGGTCAAATATGGAATACTCAATGGAAGAGTGAAGATTTGGGTCCCATTTCTTAGGGAGAGTTTAAGGATGCATTTCTAGATTATTTCTTTCCCTTAGAGTTGAGGGAAGCTAAGATGCAAGAATTTATCAACCTCAAGCAAGGGAATATAAGCGTGAGGGAGCATTCCTTCAAGTTCACCTAACTATCAAAGTATGCCACATCATTGGTCGCTGACCTCCAAGCAAGAATGAGCAAATTTATGTCAGAATTATCCGACTTGCTTATCCAATAGTGCCGAACCACTACACTATTAAAGGAGATGGATATTTCAAGGCTCATGACTTATGTGGACCAGATCAGAGATGAGAAGATAAGGAAGAAAGCAAGAGAGTCTAAGAAAGCTTGTTTGATGAGGGTGGATGGTCATTTACCAAGACACGAGAGGCTAGGAGTAAGAATGAAAGAAACCTATATACTATTTGTGACAAGTGTGGTATGATGCACCTGGGAGTGTGCTTGGTGGGTCAAGAAGGTTGCTTTGAGTGTGGTGAATTAGCCACCTGAGAAGGGATTACCCAATGACAGGTAGGAAAGGAGGAGAGAGAGCTCATAACACTATTCTCGGTATGTATATGTTTCCTTGAACATGGTGATAGTTGTTACTAAGTGGTTTCGTAAGTGATGGTGCTATGGTTGATGTATTTGTAAGTGGTTGTGTTGGCATATTGGTAACAATGATAGTTCATGTTCATTCTCATACATCATTTATCTAGTCTTGACAAGTTACTATTTTGCATGCATGCTTATGAAAAGAGTTGATTGAAGTTTCATGTGCAATTATGAAAATGTGCTACGCATGCTTTTAAAATGCTGTCCATGTTAGAGACTTTGAAAGTTGCATAAAATCAATGTTTAATTTGCATTATTGTTTTAGTAAGGAGTTGATAGATGTTTCATTCTATTCATGCTATCTCTATTCACATTCGAGGATGAATATTCCTTAGAGAGGGAGGGGATATTTAACACCTCTCAACATAGCTCAAAAAGACCCTATGATATATTTTTTTTGAATATCACAAAATCCATGTAGAATTTCACAAATCCAATTTCATATTCTTGTTTGAGGGCAAAATGAGTAGGAAAATGGTTACCTACAAGGTATTAGTTACCCATGCTAAAAAAATAATTTTTCGATAAAATTTTACGAATTAGTATGGGTCTGCAATATGTCCGTATAACGAACTTGCCGTCCCTTTTGGAAATTTTCTCTGTTTCAGTTGAGGGCATTTGGGTAATAATACAATGTCTATATAGATGATAATTTCACGTTTTGCAGCCATTTTATGCCCTAGATCTCACAAATATCTCTCAAAAAACCTCTCCAATCTTCTCAAACCATCCATCAATCTCAAGACTTCAAGAACTTGCTTTGGAATTCAAGAAAACTATATTAAGTAGTAAGTTCTCCTCACTTTTTTCTTCAAGAAACTCTATCTTTAAGGTATGTGGGTCTTCATCCATTTGTTCTTTTACCCATGGAACTCATCTCTCCCTTTATTTATCAAATTACATAATTTCAAGGTTAGATTCTTTATGGGTGATTCTTATTATGCTTTGTACGCATGATTTTTATTTGAATCCTTCAAGTAATGTTTTTATTATGTCTAAGTACCATTGGGGTTTGATATTGTGATGGGTTTTATGATATTAAATTTATGTACTCTATGATGCTATGAAAATCTATAAAAGAACTTGTGGATTTAAATTAATTGAATTGATTTTAAAAGAACTTGGTGGGTTGAATTGAATGATTTCCAAATAAATTAATTTTACTCCTCTTATGTTCTATACTCTTGCATTGCATGATTTTAAGCTTTTGTGCATATTGCCCACCATGTTTTGGCTAAAGTAATTGACAAACTTCTATGTTGATGAAAGTCCTATTGTAAGACATTTAAATTATGAATGTTAAGAATATTGAAAGGCAATTATGTATGCTATGCACTCTTGAGAACATTGTGAATGTTTTGAGTAATATGAAGCCCTTTTCATTGATTTTATGAAGCATTGGTTTTGATGATCTACTCCTTGATTATATTGAGGTATTATGAGATTATGCATGTTATGGTAAATAAATTGTGCATGTCATGATTATCCTTATGTTTGTATGTCCAATGGGACTAGTCTTATGAATTTTGATATGAATAAATGATTGAGGTATGAGTCCTCCACCGATTAAGAATTATTAGATAATGATAGTCCGATAGTAGAGGCATAAGCTAGATTTAGGAGCTATCCTTAAGATGATGATTATGTTTGAAAGTCCTCTAGAATGGGTTAGTGGAATACCTCTCCATACTAAATGATTTTTTGATTCATGTCTTTAGTTGCTCAGTGTGAGTCACACTTAGCACCGAGTAGACCTTGGGATAGATATGGATACTCCCCGTAGCTAGGATAAGAGACCATTAGTAGAATCCCACGGTCCCATAACTATGTGCCACCGTAGGATATAGGGGTTACCACTAGTAGAGGTTGGCTTCTAGACCACCCATTAGTAGAGGTTGCTTAATAGCTTGCTTTAGTAGATCTACTTAGGCATCTTCGAAGGTTATCTTGGCAAGTGACTTCCCCCTTTCTTCCAGTGTAGGGGAAACATTAGGACTCTATGTCTTAGCTCAACTAGTTTATGTCAGTTAAAGGTTACTCTCACACATGTTCAAGTTCTCCTTATTGTCCTAAGTTGTCCCTCTTATGATGAATATGATGGTTCCTTTATTTCATGCCCAAGGGTATCTTAAAGTTTTATAATTCATCGTCTCTAAAGCTTGCATGTTTTTCTTCGTATATGTTATGGTCCTTTGTTATTCGCATTGGTATTTCTCAAAAAGGTATACTACTTCTTTTACAACTATATATGGTGTCCTTTATTATGATTTCTAGAGTCTCATTTATTTTAGACAGTTCTTTCCTTGATTTAGAAGCAATATTTTTTCTAACGAATATGGCTATTTTACTTATGCATGATAACCTATGTCCCTCATCATCATATGTTTTACGGTTCAAGTGATGTTTCTAAATGATCATATTGTTCGCTACTTTTATGACATGTTTTGTGCATTGCATACCCATATACTAGTACATTCAAAGTACTATTGCATATTTTTTTTGCCTAAATGATTTAACCATGTGGGGACTAGTGCTCCTCGATATTCTCCACGTGGCTAGCTTGGATTTTTGAAGATTGTGCTTGTGGTGAGTCCTTTAGTTCGGGATAATATCCTACTTTTATCTTACTTATGTGGAGACTTTATTCCACTTTACTTTCTAGTTTGAGTGTGACCTTGGACATGTCTTGGCCCCCTGTCCTATTCATGTTTAGAGGTGTTATTGGATACTATAAAATGTACTTATGACGTGATGTTGAGATTTTTTTGAGATTTATCCCTTAGACCCTATCCCTTATGTGACACTATTTGATGCTATTGATAGTGATGGAAAGTGTTGAAGGTACTAAGTCCTTATTTCTCTATAGCTTGAGTCTTAATTACCCTCCCCTTACTACTTGCTTCTTATGTGATTCATGCAAATCCCTTTCCCCTATCTATCCCCATAACTTGAGTCATAAGCCCTTATTCCCCTAGAATTATTTGTTGAATGTTTGTTTTATATTCCGTAACCAAGTATGTGCAAATGATATGATAAAAGGCTTGTTTGGGTTGCCTTCGGGTTTCTCATTTGTTGTGTCACGTCTATTTCCTAGACTTGAGTCATGGCATGCTTGGTATCAGAGAATTAGGTTTATAAATGGTCCTCAAACGTCCAACTCACCGCGTCAAGTAGAGTCTTGTTCATTGTTGTGAGGCGCACCACAACTATGAATACGAGGATATGAGACATTTTAAGAAATGTTTCACTTTATTATTATTCATGTCGTGCCATTAGATGTACCTATAGTTATTCCTTTCTCTAACAATACCCTCTTTTCCATTTCTAGAAGATGCTGCCAAGAAAAGCATATTTGCCAATTAGTGATGTTGGAGGTCAAGCCCCTCCTGTGCAACAAGAAGAGAATTTTTCTCATGCCGAATTCAGGGTCGCTTTCACCATGTTAGCACAAGTGTTATCCAATAAAGTCAATCAAGGTGCTGATAATGCTTCTACCCAAGCTTCAAGGTTAAAGGATTTTGCTAGGATGAATCCTACTGAGTTTTTTAGTTCAAAGGTAGAGGAAAATGCTTAAGAATTTGTCGATGAAGTGCATAAGGTATTGGCTATTATGGGTGTGACTTCGGAGGAAAAGGTGATGATGTTCACGCTGTAATAAGAAAGTTGTCATTGTTAGCAATTAACCTAACCGAAGTTAGGGTCGAATCTACAGGGGGATATAGGGCTTGACTACAAGACTTCACTACTAATCATTTCTAGTATTTATGTCTAAAATCTTTAAATGGGGTGAGAGGGTTTGTGATTCAAAAACAAAATAAAATAAAAACTAACTATAATGCAAGGTAACACTCCATTTTGGGAATAACTCGAGAATTGTGTTCCCCATGGTTCGTCAACTGGATTACCCTAGATAACATAACTACAATTAGTGATTTGTATACAGAACGGTAACTTAGGTTCTTCCAGCCCTCTTGTGAAGGTGAAGGTCAAATTTCACCATGGCTTGGTCGGCCATCTTGGCATGCCAACTAACTGTTACCAATAGTCCCAGTCAACCTCCCCTTGGTCAGGCTTGGTTGATTAGATGAGAACACATCAATCGAATTCTATCATCTACTTTGCTTTTACTATTCATCACTACGTTGATCAGGATAATGATAGTAGGTAGGGTTTGGTGTTGGCCAACACCAAATAATAATAAAAATGAATGGAAATAGATAATACATGCAAAACTCCAATAATAGAAATGCAAGAAACCTACGTTATTTCAAGTCAACTACCCACAATTCCCATAACCCTAAGTTATGGGTGCTTAGCTACTCATGGCTAAAGCAAAATACACAAAAAAATGCACATGATAGACATAGTTGACAGTTTTACCAATAACAATGAAGAGAATGGGCACCATAAGTTACAAACCCATAAGCTTGATTGATCAATAATGAGTACAAGGTAAGATTTGCAATCCCCAAAAATGGGTTTTCCAATAGAGAAAAATAAACTACCCTAAAAACTAAGAGAAGATTCAATATGTAATGGTAGATTTTCTACTGGTCTTCTCAAAAACCTAACTTAAACTATATATAGTATTTACAAAATAACCCTAAACTTTACACAAAAAAAGAGTTGATAGCTAATAAGTCTCGGAGTTACAACTCGTAGAATGACCTATGAGTCATAGTCCGGGTCTCGTATTAGGTCATTGGTATCTTGGACTAAACTGGTATGACTCATAGGTACAAGTTGTTACTTGAGCTATGACTCATATGTTTGTCTCGTAGTCTTGGTCTTCAATTTTTTGGTCCAACATTTTGGCTCTTTGATTCTTGCTACAAATCCACCTATACGAGTCATAGTGTGTCATATGACTCGTAGGATGTCCTCGTAGGAGTGACCTTCACTTGGCAGATTTTTGATTTTTGGTCTCTGATTCCTGTTATGACACTACCCTATGACTCATTGCTTGAGCTAGACTCATAGGTTGGCTCGTAAGGCCTATACTTCAGCAAGATCTGCAACTTTTCTTCAAAATCATGCCAACCTAATGTTTCTGTAAGATCAACACAAGAACACATCTTATCACTAAAAAGTCGCTTTAAGAATTCACAAAATCCCTTGTTTAAAGCATCAAATGTGCTGTACTTCGACAGAACATCAACACCCTCAATTTAGAATTGTTGCTTATCCACAAGCGACGACTCCATCCACACAGACAAATAGAAATACATAGTAGCTATACTAATGGCATATCCATCAGCTCCTTTGATTGGGGTACCCAACTACTATTTCAAAACAGATTGCAAAGTTATTAAGCAAACAAGAACATAAATGAGAGACTTGATAATCTAACTATGGCAAGCTAAAGAGTATCAACTGTCCATAATCGCTGGTATAGTCATATGCTACTCAAGTATTTCAAATGCCCTTATTGGAAAGAAGTCCCTCATACTCACTCAAAAGCATTTAGTATTCAGGGACTGAGGAAACATTATCACTCTCACAAATGAAATTCGATAATGACTAATACCATAGGCTTGCCTCTATACTAATTTCTGGCTTGGTAATAAAGTGGAGTTAGATCACTTTAGGACTTATAGGCTTGTAACATAGGTTCAGGGTGCTTTTGTATGGTATTTTGAGCAAGTAGTGACTAAAAGCTATCCTTGAGCCATGTTTACCAATGCTTTTTGCTTTCATGATCTAACCCATTTTTAATCACTCCACCCTTATTCTCCTATTTGAGCTTTTCTCGAGTGCTTTCTTTCTCCTTTTTCAACTGTACCTCAATTTTAGGCTCATTTTTGCTAGTTTTCCTCAACTCAAGGCATTTTTCTTTTTCTTTTTCTTTACTTGATTCTTGCCTTTTCATTTCTTCTTGATTTTCCACTAACCACCTTATTATTATTACTTTGCCACAATAAGGGCCACCCTCAACTTAGGCTTTTAGCCTCAGGTGAAGTACATAATATCTATGCCTCAAACTAGGTCCACTAACTGTAGCCACCCTTAACTTAGGCCTTTGGCCTCAATCAAGGTTCATATGTTCCAGGATAGACCAGGGCCAAATCAAGGCATTTCATAAATAAGGTTAAGCTAGCAAGGTATCAAAAAAGAATGAGTACATGATAAACTCAAAAGCTTGGAACAAGGGATTCACTCACTCATCTGGTGGGTCATTTAGGCTAAAAGTCGTCTCACTCAAGGAACAAAGGCCTGAGATCCTTTCCATATCAACCACATCACCAAACCAACTTTAGAGTAACAAGGCAAGCTTTGGGTTTATACAAGATGCATGAATGCAATAAAATAAGCTCACAACACACATGGCAATTGCATCCACAATCAAGTATAGACTCACAGGTCATACTTTCAGTCTCAGCTTACCTTCAAAATATCAGAATAAACATTGGTAGATACACAAAATTGTATGAATGCATCAATAATCACAACCCCACAGATTTTTAGGGTACCCAATTTTTCATCAAAACATTGAAAACAAGTCTAAAAATTATGTACATGCCAATAGATACCACTATTATGAATTTACTTATTATCTGCACTACCTAAACATACCGGTTCAACAGAAAAGCAGCTATCCACAAGGAAAAAAAATACGACAAGAAAACTTTGGGATAAAAATAGGGGAATTATAGACTTAAGGCTACTCAGAGTTTACCTTAATCCATAACTTCCACCACCCCACCAAAAGATGATACTTTGTTCTCAAAGTAAAAATAAGAACAAAATAAAAAAAGTAAAAGTAACATAGAAATATATACATGTATCCATTAAAAACCTAAAATAAACATTCAAAGTAGAAGTAAAATAACATCCAACAGAAACATATTTAAACACAACTAAAAACCAACATAATAAAAAGAGATTATTTGAAAAGAAGACAAAGTATCCAATATGACAAAACAACCATTGGGGTCAAAAGAAGTCAAACATCATGGTGCATCAAGCACCGGTCTCTGACGGGTCTATAGAGTCCTGGGGCTATCTTTCCTCCTCAGCTATAGCGCTGAAAGTACCCTCTCTCCAAGTGGGCTGTGTTGTTCTCTCTCTCTTAATAACCGCCAATAAAAGGGACTCCTGCACCACCTCCTCAAGAATGGGATCCTCCTCTTGTCTTAGCTTCTTCCCTCTTCTCTTTGCCTCCCGACAATTTTCGGACCTTCTCCTTCACCCATAACTTTAGCACCAAGATCTTTCTCCTCAACTTCATCCACAATCACCGGCATAGGGGGATCTATTGTGCTTTTGCCACTCCAAGTCATAACTACTATGTAATGCCCTTCATTCTTTGGGATTTGAACCATATTGCTTGGTAGGGTGCCATTTTGGCACTAATTCAATTGGGAAGAAACTTGTCCAAATTATTGCTCAAGTTGCTTGATTGTCACCAAGTGAGAATATACCTTTTGATTAATACTTGAGATATCTGCTTTCATTCCCTTTAAAGTCTGATCTAAGTGGTCAGATCGTTTTAACAATTTTTGAGCATATCTTCAATCCTTGAATTGATATATTCAGCATTACGATTGTGTGGTGGCACATAAGGACCATTCTTGTAGACGTCTCTTCTCCCCCATTCTGCATCTGGCACACTCTCTGTCTTATAGTTTCCACCTCAACTATCTTTATACATCCCATCATGGGTGAAGTTCTGACCTTGATTCCTGGAATCTTGCCTCTAATAATACAAATTGGACCCTTGGGGGTTGTTCTGGAAACTCGCCGCTTGGTTTCTCATAGAACATGCATTCTCATCAAATAAAGGATCATCATAGATGGGAGCCTTCGGAGGTTGGTGAGTGACCGTGTGGAAGCTTGCTTGGTTTTGCTTTGAGACCAAGTCCATACTTGTGTGAAGTTGAGCAAGTTGCTCTACGATTTCTTTATTTTTACCTTTGCTTGCTCATTATTTGTGTTAACAGCACAAGAAGATTTCATCGCACCTTGCTCTCGTTGTCCCCATGCTTGATTTGTTTTAACCACTTGCTCCATTCTTGCTGCTATCAATGTAAAAGGTTGGTCTAGGAATATGCCTCCCTTAATTGTATTGACATAAGCTTCACTATTTTCATCAAGTGCACGATAGAAAATTTCAACCAAGGCATCATCAATAATCTTGTGATTAGGGACCATCCTTAAGCATTTAATAAACCTCTCCCATGTTGTGCTGATAAAATCACCCGACAATTGCTCAAAGTTGTTGATTTGGTCCTTGAGATTTAACTTCTTAGACCTTGGGAAATATCTTTTGAGGAATACTCTCTGATGTCCAGCCCAACTTGTGATAGTACCAAGAGGAAGCTTAGACAAGCATATAGCTGCATTGCCAGTCAATGATAGTAGATATACTCTCAAATCCACAACATCAAGAGAAAGGTTTTGTGTCCTCATGACACTCTTGCAAACAAACACCATATTTTGAATATGATGGTGGGGATCCTTCGAAGGTAGATATATGAATAGTCCTCAGTTTTGTAGCATTTAGGGCAATCCACTCAATATCGTGAACTTAGTATCTATTGGTAACGAAGGCAATACTATAGCACCAATAATATCCATAACCATAGGGTTCAATTGCTATTGATTCCACCTATAAACATTTTCATTGAAGTCCCTGAGCTGTGGCCTGTTACCCATTTGTGGTGGATTCTCCTCTCTATTCATATCCTTATTCGTATTCATATCCCCCTCAACCTTAGTATCCTCATTAATTTGAGCCATTCTTCTTGGTAGTCGATGGATCTCAAAATTTAGTGGAGCTAAGGGATTGCCTTGGCTCCTTATGTTGGGCATACAACCTAGTATACCCAGCAAATATAATCAAATCACAAAAACAAAATCAAAGTATAAGAGACTCTAGAAATCAACACTAGAACTAACTAATAGTGAAATCAACTCTAAACCTAGTCGTATTCCCTTACTATGGCGCCATAATTTCTGATGATGTTCACTCTCTAATAAGAAAGTGGTCGTTGTTAGCAATTAACCTAACCGAGGTTAGGGTCGAATCCACAGGGAATACAGGGCTTATTTACAAGATTTCACTATTAATCATTTCTAGTATTTATGACTACAATCTCTAAATGGGGGGGGGGGTTGTGATTCAAAAGCAAAATAAAATAAACATTAACTATAATGCAAGGAAACACTCAATTTTGGGGATAACTTGGAAATTATGTTTCCCATAGTTCGTGGACTCGATTACCCTAGATAACATAACTATAATTAGTGATTTGCATGCAGGACGATAACTTAGGTTCTTCCAGCCCTCTTATGAAGGTGAAGGTCGAATTTCACCATGGCACTTGGTCGGCCACCGTGGCATGCCAACTAACCATTACCAATAGTCCCATTCAACCTACCCTTGGAGAGGTTTGGTTGATTATATAAGAACACATCAATTAAATTTTGTTATTGATTATATGAGAACATATCAATTGAATTCTGTCATCTATTTTCCTTTTCTTATTCATCAGTACCTTGGTCGGGATCGTGATAATAAGCGGCATTTGGTGTTGACCACCACCAAAAGATGATAAAAATGATAGGAAATAGATTATACATGCAAAACCGCAATCATAGAAATGTAAGAAACCTAGGTTATTTCAAGTCAACTACCCATGGTTCCCAGAATCTAAAGTTATGGGTGCTTAGCTACTCATGGCTAAAGCAAAACACACAAAAATGCACATGATAGACATAGTTGAGAGTTTTACCAATAATAATGAAGAGAATGGACACCATAAGTTGCAAACCCACAAGCTTGATTGATCAATAATGAGTACAAGGTAAGATTTACAGTCCCCTAAAATGGGTTTTCCAATAGAAACCAATAAGCTACCCTAAAAACTAAGAGAAGATTCAACATGTAATGGTAGATTGTCTATTGGTCGAACTCTTCTCAAAAATCTAACATAAACTATATATAGTATTTAAGAAATAACCCTAAACTTTACATAAAAAAGAGAGTTGGTAGCTGATAAGTCTCAGAGTTATGACTCGTAGAATAACCTACGAGTCATAGTCGGGGTCTCGTATTAGGTCCTTAACATCTTGGACTGAACTGGTATAACTCATAGGTATGAGTCATTGCTGGAGCTACGACTCATATAGTTGTCTTGTAGTCTTGGTCTCTTTGATTCTCGCTACGATTCCACCTATACGAGTCATAGTGTGTCATATGACTTATAGGATGTCCTCGTAGGAGTCACCATCACTTGGCAGATTTTTGATTTTTGGTCTCTGATTCCTGCTACGACACTACCGTATGACTCATTGCTTGAGATATGACTCATAGGTTAGCTCATAAGGCCTATACTTTAGCAAAATCTGTAACTTTTCTTCAAAACCATGCCAACCTAGCTTTTCTGCAAGATTAACACAAAAATACATCAAAACACTAAAAAGTCACTTTAAGAACTCATAAAATCCCTTATTTTAGGCATCAAATATGTTGTATTTTGCTAGTATATCAAAAGGCAGATTTAGTGGCCTTCCAATTGAAAGGGGTTGCTCAAATATGGCACACTCAATGGACGAATGAGAGGAGTGAAAATTTGGGTCCTATTTCTTGGGGAGATTGTAAGGATGCCTTTCTAGATCATTCTTTCCCTAAGAGTTGAGGGAAGCTAAGGTGAATGAATTTATCAACCTCAATCAAGGGAATATAAGTGTGAGGGAGTATCCCTAAAGTTCACCCAACTATCCAAGTATGCCTTATCGTTGCCTGACAATCCCCGAGCAAGAATGAGCAAATTTATGTTTGGATTATCTGACTTTATTATCCAAGAGTATCAGACTGCTATGTTAATAAAGGATATGCATATTTCAAGGTTCATGTCTTATGTGTGGAAGATCGAAGATGAGAAGATAAGGAAGAAAACAAGAGAGTCAAGAGAGCTCATTTTGATGAGGGTGGATTGTCATTTACCAAGGCACAAAAGGCTAGGAGTAAAAAGATACCCATATCCAACTTATGACAAGTATGGTAAGATGCACCTAGGAGTATGGTTGGTGGGTCAAAAAGGTTGCTTTGAGTGTGGTGAGTTAGGGAACAAGAGAAGGGATTGCCTCATGGTCGCTAGAAAGGGAAGAGAGAAAGATCATAGCAATATTCTCGGTAAATATATCTTTCCTTGAATATGGTGATGTTTGGTACTAAGTGGTTTAGTAAGTGGTGGTGCCATGGTTGATGTATTGGTAAGTGGGGTCGTGTTGGCATATTGGTAACAATGGTAGTTCGTGTTCATTCTCATACATCATTTATCTAGTTTTGACATGTTACTTATTATTCATGCATGCTCATGAAGATAGTTGATTGAAGTTTCATGTGTAATTATAAAAATATGCTACTCATGCTTTTAAAATGATATCCATGTTAGAGACTTCAAAAGTTGCATGAAATCAATGTTTAATTTGCATTATTATTTTAGTAACGAGTTGATTGATGTTCCATTCTAATCATGCTATCTCTATTCACATTCGAGGAAGAATGTTCCCAAGAGAGAGATATTGTAACACCCCTCAACATAGCTCGAAAAGACCCTATGATACAGTCTTTTTGAATATCTTAATATCAGTGTAGAATTTGGAAAATCTGACTTCATATTCTTGTTCAGAACGCAAAATTTCATGGGATAATGGTTACCTATCAGGTATAGGTTTCCTGTGTCAAAAAAATAATTTCTTGGTGAAATTTTGCAAATTAGTAGGGGTCTGCGAGAAGTTCGCGTCATAAACTTGCCGCGCCTTAGGTCAAAAATTCCCTAATTTTTGCAGTTTCTAATTAGGGCATTTCGGTAATAATGTATGCCTATATATATGAGAATTTCACGTTTTTCATCCATTTTATGGACCAGAAGTTGAGGAAAATCTCTCAAAAATCCTCTTTAATATTCTCAAGACTTCAAGAACTTGCTTAGGAATTCAAGAAAACTAAGTCACGACCTACGTCCTTCTTATGTTCTTCTTCAAGGAACTCCATGTTTAAGGTATGTGGGTCTTCATCCATGGGTCCTCTCATCCATAGAGCTGAACTATCCCTTTAGCATGAAATTACATGATTTCAAGGTTAGATTCTTTATGAGAAATTCTTACTATGCACTATACACATGATTTTTATTTGAATTCTTCAAATAATGATTTTTTTACATCTAAATACCATTAGGGTTTGATATTATGATGGCGTTTATGATATTAAAGTTATGTACTCTATGATGCTATGAAAATCTATAAAAGAACTTGTCGATTTAAGATGGATTTCATAAATTAGGGTTTCTACTAAAATGTTGGTGGGTTGAGTTGAATGAGTTCCAAATGAATTGATTGTATTCTTCTCATGTTCTATACTCTTGATTTGCATGATGTTATGCTTATGTGCATATTATTGATCATGTTTTGGCTAAAGTAATTGACAAAACTTCTATGTTGATGAAAGTCCTATTGTAAGACATTTAAATTATGAATGTTAAGAATGTTGAAGGGCTATTATGTTTGCTATGAACTCTTAAGAACATTGTGAATGTTTTGAGTGATATGAAGCCCGTTTCACTGATTTTATGAAGCATTTGTTTTGATGAGCTACTTCTTGATTATATTGAGGTATTATGAGATTATGCATGTTATGGTATATAAATTATGCATGTCATGATTATCCTCATGTTTGTATGTCCAATGGGACTAGTCTTATGAAGTTTGATATGGATAATTGATTCAAGTATGAGTCTGCTACCTAGTGAAAATCATTAGATAATGATAGGCTGATAGTAGAGGCATAAACTAGATTTAGGAGATATCCTTAAGATGATGATCTATGTTTGAAAGTCTTCTAGAATGGGTTAGTAGAATACCTCTCCATACTAAGATTCTTTGATTCATGTGTTTGGTTACTCTGTGAGAGTCACATTTTGCACTGAGTGGACCTTAGATAGATGTGTACAATTAGTGGAATCCTATGGTCTCATAACTACATGCCACTATAGGAAATAAGGGGTCACCGCTATTAGAGGTTGGCTTCTAGACCACCCGTTAGTAGAGGTTGCTCAATAGCTTAATTTAGTGGATCCACTTAGCCATCTTAGGAGGTTGCTTTGGCAAGTGACTTCCTACTTTCTTTCGGTGTAAGGGAAATGTCGGGACTCCATGGCTTAGCTAACATGGTTTATGTCGGTTAAAGGTTTTTCTCACACATGTTCAAGTTCTCCTTATGGTCCTATGTTATCCCTCTTATGATGATTATTATGGTTCCTTTATGTCATGCCTAAGGGTGTATTAAAGTTGTATAGCTCATTGTCTCTAAAGCTTGCTTGGTTTCCTTTGCATATGTTATGGTCCTTTGTTATTGGCATTGGTATTTCTCAAAAAGGTATACTACTTCCTTTCCAAGTATGTGTGTTGTTCTTCGGTATGATTTCTAAAGTCTCATTTATATTAGAAAGTTCTTTCTTTGATTTATAAGCAATAGTGTTTCCAAAGTATATGGCTATTTTACTTATGCATGATAATCTATGACCTTCATTGTCATATGTTTTACGGTTCAAGTGATGTTTCCAAATGATCATATTGTTTGCTATTTTTATTATTCATGTTTTGTGCATTCCATGCCCACTTACACACACTTAAAGTACTAATGCATAAATTTTTGCCTACATGATTGAACTATATAGGGACCGGTGCTTCTCGATATCCTCCACGTGGCTAGCTTGGATTTGTGAATATTGTGCTTGTGGTGAGTCCTCCAGTTCAGGACAATATCCCACTTTTATCTTACTTTTCTTAGACTTTATTCCACTTTACTTTCTAGTTTGAGAGTGTCACGACCTAAGCTTAGGGTCTAGACATGACACGGTGAATGAGAAACCAAAGGGACCCCAAATAATCCTATTATCATATTATTTACATATCGTTGGTCGCGAAAGCAAAGTATACAATAATGAAAGTATAAAAGGGACTAAGGGAAGTCTTTAATAGCATAAATCATCAAAAGAGTTAAAGTTCAAACCATAATTACATAACTTGTCCAACAATTCCTTTAGAATAGATTGGGTGGGGGCCAAGACACTTTCCAAGATCACCCTTTTTGTATCAAAGTTCAACATAAGAGACAATAAGAGTAGGAGCGAAATCTAGTGTCCCCGAACTTGAGGACTCAATAATAGCTATTCTTCAAGATGACCAACTAGCCATAGGGAGGATGATCATGAGGGGCTCTGGTTCCAACATGGTAACATCATATAGGCATAGAGTATATGATAGTACGTTTTAATGTACTAAGTATGTAGGATGCAATGCAACAAGAGATAGGTAACATAGGCAAAATGCATAATCATAAGCAAGGAGTAGTATAGTAACAACATGGCATGCATGATCAATGCTTGAATTAAAATATTCTTGTATAGAACATAATACATTTGTAGGAAGAGACTATCATTATTGACCAAGAAAACTAGTACTTGGAATCCAAGGCACACCACCCTCTTGGGAAGTGATTGAGGAATCTAACCCTCAATTGGTAGATGGGCATACCACCCCCTATCAAAGTGATTAAGGAATCTGCCCCTCAATTGGTAGATGGACATACCACTCCAAATCAAAGTGGTCAAGGTATATACCCCTCAATAAGGTAGATAGGCATACCACCCCCCATTAAAGTGGTTGAGGCATATCAACCCCTCAACTAGGTGTAGTCAACTTTAAACAGTATAGTTACTTTTCATGAAACCAACACATAAATACATTTCTTTTATCATCATAAAGTCATTTGAATCATAGGCCATACAATAGATCATCAATAACTTAAGAACCCTAAATCGAATATTTTATCAAACACTTGGCGAGTGTGTAATACTAGTTCAAAATCATGCAATTCAAGAGTGAAATCATGTGAGAAGACTTAATGTAAATCAACCCACCAACACTTGATAATACCCTTATGGAATATATATTGAAACCCCTCATTAAATCTCAAATAGATCATACATTCATAGCTCAAAACATGCTTACACAGTCAACATTTCATGAAACCTCAACATAGTTCATAATTAAGTTCATGATAGGAATACCCACAAATAGATCAACTTGAAAATATGCAATTTAGTTAAAAAGGAAGGTTGGGAACCATGGGTGAAAGGACCCAATAGTTGAAACCCACATACCTTAACTTTGGAGATTTCCTTAATGATGATTGAATGAAAACTTAAAGCTTGAGTGGAGTTCTTGAGATATGAAATGAGTTTGGGATACTTGAATTTGATTGAAAAATTTGGCTTAATGTTAGAGAGGGTTTTCGAGAATGTCTTGAATGATATGGGATTGAAAAATAACTAAGTATAGGTACTTTTATGCATAGGAAGGCATAGGATCAAGTCCTTAAAGCCTTGAAAAACAACCAACAAAATACACAGGTCCATTCCCTGGCCGCATCGTTCCAGCGACGCAGATCGATTCTGTTTTGTGAAATTTTTGGAAAATAAAATTTTGATACGGCTACTCAAAAATTGGGGTCAGACACATGTCCTACTCAATTTGACCTTTGATCATGAATATGAAGTCAAATTTTTGATATCACACATAGATTTTGAGATATTTGGAAATTATATATATGGGCATTTTCAAGGTACATTTTTTGGGACTTTTTAGGGCATTTCAGAGGGCGTGCCTTGTACATGTCTTGGCCCTTATCATATTCATGTTTAGAAGTATTTTTGGATACTACGCTATTTACCTATGATGTTTTTTTGAGATTTTATTGAGATTTATCCCTTAGACCCTACCATTATGTGACACTTTTGACACTATTGATAGTGATGGAAAGTGATGAAAGTCTTAAGTCCCTATTTCCCCATGGCTTAAGTCCTACTTACCCTCCCCTTACTACTTGCTTGTTATATGATTAATATAAATCCCTTTTCCCCATCTATCAGCATAACATGAGTCATAAGCCCTTATTCCCATAGAATTATTTATTGAAAGTTTGTTTTATATTCCACAACAAAGGATGAGCAAATGATATGTTAAGAGGCTTGTTTGGGTTTCCTTTGGATTTTCCATTCTCTGTGTCACATCTAGGCCTTAGGCTTGGGTCGTGACATCTAGCCTTGCCACCGAATGATTTGTTAGCTGTAACAAGATAGTGGTGGGCTTAGGATCTCCAAGACCCAACTTTCTGAACATAAAACTGGGCATGATATTGCTACTCGCACCCTAGCAGAAAACCCCCTGACATTCAAACAATTCCTATTTGCCACTTGAACTGAATCTTCTAGAATCCTTCAATTTAGGTGGCAACTTAGCTTTGTTCAAGATCTTGGAGCTACACTTTTCAGTAAGTGCCATAGTCACGATCTCAACCAAGCTATTCTTGTTAGCCACAATGTCCTTCACATATTTAGCATACTTCAAGATTCCCTGGAAAACATCAATAAGAGGTAAGCTAATTTGTACTTATTTTAGTAGCTCGATGAACTTCGGGAAGCACTCTTCTCCTTCTTCTATTTTGTCTTTTGAGGAAAGGGATGCAAAGGCTTTGGTATTGGACCTGCTTTAGCATTAGATAGGCTAGGATCGCAAACCTGATTCCCCTTGTTAGCATTTGTGTCAGTCCACTCCCTCTACTTTGTGATTAACTCTGCCAATGGTCTCCCACTTTTAGTGCTAACAACATTCACTTGTTTTAGGTTGGGTTTGTGGTCCTTGGAAAGCCACTTTTAGGTCTTACATTCACTATGCTCGCCAATTGCCCTAACTGTTTTTTTAGATTCTCGAGGCTTTGCATATTCTGACAGATTTAATCATTCTGCCTCTGTCAATTTGCTAGAATCTATCATAGCACCTCACTATCACTTGCTGCCATATAAACCTGCTTTGCAGGTTTCTATATCTGCTGATTGTAGAATGAATTTCCACCTCATGGTCTATGTTGAGGGGGCCCTTGACTTTGCTGATTTCCACCCTACGAGCAGTTTGGGTGGTTTCTCCAGTTTGGGTTATAGGTGTTCCCAAAACCTTGGTGCCTACCTCTGTTTGCATTGCCAACAAAGTTCACAACCTCTGGATTTGCTCCACAATTAATTCTTATACTACTGTTAGACCATATTCACTGGAGCTAGTTGTTGGACCAAAGACGAGTTGTTGAAGTGCATTGTTAGCATGTTCTGCATTGCCGACACCTGAGCTTGCAAGGCAGTCATTGCATCTACCTCTGATATGCCTGCTTTATTTTAAACTATCGGTCTATTTGATCCTCTATTCCACTTAGGATTTCCTTATACTGTACAATTCAGGAGAGCATGCAACTCATCATATTCCTTCTCAAGGGCCTGTCCACTTACAGCAAAATAAAGAAGAATCTTGGTGTTGGGTTTCAAACCTTCAATGAAGGTATACACCACCAACTTATTATCTTGGCAATGATGAGAATAGTTAATGAGGAGAGTTTTGAACTTGTCTTGAGCTTGGTACTCTCCCAACCTTTGTCTAAAACTCAAAATCTCACTCTTGAGCTTGGCTGCCTTTCTAGATGAAAAGAATCTTGTTAGGAACTTTTTGGCTAGCTCATTCCATGTAGTGATTGAGTTGGGTGGCTCAATTTGTAGCCATTTTCTTGCCTCCCCCAATAGTGAAAAGGGAAATAAAGTCATTCTCACATAATCTCTATTAACCATGTGGGGATGAAAGTGTTAGCAATCTCCAAGAAGTTTTGGAGATTAACTTGACGATCCTCATGTGGCATCCTAGTAAACTACCCGATGGAGTGTAACAATTGAACCGTGTTCTGTTTGAGCTCCCAATGATCACCGAGCTCTGGTTTCTGGAAATAACTTATGACATTGGTAGTGCATAGTATTGCCGCTTCTCGAACTGGCCTAGCCATGGCTACTGGTGTAGGATTCTATTCAGCCATCACTTCTATGACAAGATCGACCTCTTCTTTATTATCCTCTTGGTATTCCTATTCAATTACTTCTATCAGTGGAATAGGGTATAAGACATATGCCCTCCTTTGACATTGTCGAAAGCAAGAGTCTTGATCCTCTGGTGTAACAAACTGAATACTTGCAAACAAAAAATGATGAAACAACCTCAAAAAGTGTCCAAAAATGTGCCTCGAAAGTGCCCAAAATTATAATTTCTGTATATCTCAAAATCTGCGCGCGATATCAAAAATCTGACTTCATATTCTTGATAGGGGTTAAATTGAGTGGAAAATGGGTCTAACTCCTGATTTAAGTGCAAACGATTAACAATTTCAATTTTCTAAAAAATGAATTTCAGATATGTTTTCGTGCCCCTGGCGCAATGCTCCAAGGGCGTGCCTCAGTGTAGTTTTGTGTCCAGTTTTAACTTCGGTCCAAGACTTTTAAGTCTTGGGCCTAAGTATTTTCAAACGTGAAAATACCTATACTTAGCTATTTTTCATCTTCATATCATTCTAATAATTCCTCAATACCTACTCAAATACTTAGAAAAATATTTTACTCCTAAATTCAAGTCTCAAAACTCACCCGGATCTTAAGGTTCTCATTCAAGCTTCAAGTCTCCATCTCCAAATATCATCAAGCTATTCTCCAAACCTAAGGTATGCGGGTTTCTTTCATGGATTCCTTTCACCCATGATGCCCAAACTTCATTTTTCCTAAGTTTGCATGATTTAGAGTTGATTTACTCATTGGTCTTATTTATTATGAAGTTCACTGCACACTATATTGGGGTTTATGAAATAGTGACCGTTTTGGCATGTTTTGACCTATGAATCTAAGATCTATTCTAAGTTTCATGGCGGGTTTTGGTGTATGTTACTTAAGGGTGTTACCAAGTATCCATTGAAGGTTTTGCATTGAATTTTCCAGCATGATCTCACTCTTGAATTGCATAATTTCACGCTAGCACTACACACCCTCTAGGTGTTTGATAAAATGTCTTGTTATGGTTTCTTAAGAAATTGAAGGCTCAATGCATGTCTTATGAGTTGAATGACTATATGATGATGAAGGGAATGTATGTATATGATGATTGTATGATGATGATGAGAGGAATGTATGTATATGATATTATCTCTATAGTGTTGGGGATGACCATGTAATGACCCCAAAAAGTTCCAAAAAAATGTGCCTCAGAAGTACCCTAAATCTTATTTTTCATATATCTAAAAAACTCTATTAGTTATTTCAAAAATCCAACTTCATATTTATGATCAAGGGGTCAGAATTAGGTAAAAAAGGGTCTCCTATCGATTTAAGGGCGAAACAATAGCAATTATAAATTTTTAAGGGATAATTTCTATTGATTTGTTCACGATGTGTGTCCTAGATATGGAAAGAGTCATAATGGCCCATGTTTGAAGGATACTAGTGCATGCTATGGTTGTGGGGAACTTGTTCACAAGAAAGTAGATTGTCTAAGAAACCATGGCAAGGTTCGGCGGGTTGATGCAGTTCCATTGGGTAGAGGTAGTCCTCAAGGTAGTCCCCCAAGGCACAATTGATTCTATACTCTATATGGGAGGCAAGGGGTGGGTGAAGTCCCCAATGTTGTTACTGGTATATTGAAAATCTTTGATCTTGATATATATGCTTTGATTGATTTAGGTGACCCTTTCCTTTGTTACCCCCTTTGTTGCTAAGAAGTTCCATGTTGAGTCGGAGTTGTTGCATGAGTCATATGAAGTGTCTACTCCTATTGGTGCATCTATTGTTGCTAGGAGGGTGTATAGAAATTGTCCTATTTGCATCTTATATAAGATCTTACCTTGTGATCTTATTGAATTAGATATGGATGATTTTGATATTATTCTTGGGATGGATTTAGTTGCATGCCTACTATACTTTTATTGATTGTAGAACTCCTAGAGTCAAGTTTCAATTCCCAAATGAACTCATCCTTGAATGGGAAAATCATGATATGGTAGTAAGGGGTAGGTTCATCTCATGCATTAAAGCCCATAGGTTGATTTTTCAAGGGGTGTTTGTATCATCTTGTGAGGGTCAAAGATGTGAAGTCCACAGTCCCTTCCATTGAGTCCATACCGGTTGTAAATGAGTTTCTTGATGTCTTTCCAAATGACCTTCCTTGTGTCCCTCCCAAAAGGGAGAGTGATTTTGGCATGGATCTCCTTTCCGACACTTAACCTATCTCCATTCTCCTTTACCGTATGGCCCCAACAGAGTTGAAGGAGTTAAAGGAGCAATTAAAAGATTTGTTGGAAAAGGGGTTTATTAGACCTATCCAATCACCTTAGGTGCACCAATGTTGTTTGTAAAGAAGAAATATGGGTCACTTAGAATGTGTATTGACTACCGACAACTCAATAGGGTCACTATAAAGAATATATATCCCTTTCCAATAATTGATGACTTGTTTGACCAATTGCAAGGGGCTAGCTTTTTCTCTAAGATTGATCTTCGGTCCGGGCATCATCAAGTGAGGGTGAGGGAGTGGGATATTCCCAAGTTGACCTTTCGGACTAGATATGGGCACTATGAATTTGTGGTAATGTCCTTTGGCTTGACTAATGCACCAACCATCTTCATGGACCTAATGAATAGGGTCTTCAGCCCTACCTTGATTCCTTTGTTGTGGTTTTCTTGATTATGTTTTGATCTACTCACATAGTAGGGAAGAACATATGGGCCATTTGAGGGTTGTGTTGCCAAGATTGAGGGAGGAGAGGTTGTATTCTAAATATGACAAGTGTGAATTTTGGTTGAAAAAGTCTACATTCTTGGGTCATGTAGTATGGGGGGATAGTATAAAAGTTGATCCTAAGAAAACCGATGTGATTAGCAATTGGCCTAGACCATTGACCCCATTGGACATTAGGAGTTTCTTGGGCCTTATGGTTACTATAGAAGGTTTGTGGATGGGTTCTCCTCTATTGCTTTCCCTATGACAAAATTTACTCAAAAGAAGGTGAAATTTGTGTGGATTGATTAATATGAGAAAAACTTCCAAACATTAGAAGATAGACTTGTGTTCGCTCCTATATTTTTACTATCGGATGGGCTTGAGTTTTTTTTTGTGTATTGTGATGCATCTAGAGTTGGTTTGGGTTGTGTGCTAATGAAAAATGATAAGGTCATAGCCTATGCTTCTAGTCAACTCAAAGTATATGAAAAGAACTACCTAACCCATGATCTTGAATTAGCCACCACGGATTTTGCATTAAAGATTTGGCGACATTATTTGTATGGGGTGCATGTTGATGTCTTCACACAAAAAGATCTTAACTTAAGACAAAGAAGGTGACTAGAACTCTTTAAGGACTATGACATCAGTGTGCATTACCATCCAGATAAGGCAAATATTGTGGTGGATGCTTTAAGTCGGGTGTCTATGGGTAGCCTAGCTCATGTGGATGGTGGTGAAAAGGAGATGACTAGGGAGGTGTATAGGTTGGCTAGATTTGGGGCGAGGTTAGAAGATGTTGGTAATGGTGTTATTATGGTTGATGGTTCTAGATCTTCTTTAGTTGATGAGGTGATAGCAAAACAAGACCTAGACTTCTCCTTGTTTGAATTCAAATCCTTGGTGAAAGAGGGCAAAATAGAGGTTTTCTCCGAAGAGGGAGATGGGACCCTTAGATATCGAGGTAGGTTGTGTGTGCCATATGTTGATGGTTTGAGGGAGAGAATTCTGGATGAAGCCCATAATTCCTTTTATTCTACCTAACCTAGTTCCACCAAAATGTATAAAGACTTGAGGGATGTGTATTGGTGGGGAGGTACGAAGAAGGACATTGCCAAATTTATTTCTGTCTGCCATAGTTGCCAACAAGTCAAAGCTAACATCAAAGGTCGTGTGGTCTAACCCATGACATAGAGATTCCTACTTGGAAGTGGAAGGCAGTTAATATGGACTTTGTGGTTGGGTTGCCCAAGACTAGAAAAGGTTTTGATTCAATATGGGTGGTGGTTGATAGGATGATAAAATCATCTCACTTTCTACAAGTGAAGACTACATATGGGGCTGAAGAGTATACAAGGTTGTACATCCATAAGATAGTAAGGTTACATAGGGTTCCGTTATCCATCATATCTGATCGGGGTGCACAATTCACTTCAGACTTTTAGAGGTCTTTTCTAAAGGGTCTTGGTACCAAAGTTCATCTTAGTATGACCTTCCACCCTCAAACGGATGGCCAATCCGAAAGGACAATTCAAACACTTGAGGATATGCTTAGGGAATGTGTCTTGGAGCTTAAAGATAGTTGGGATGACCACCTTCAATTGATTGAGTTTGCCTACAATAATAGCTATTACTCTAGCATTGGTATGGCTCCTTTTGAGGATCTTTATGGGAGACGTTGTAGATCACCAATGGGTTGGTTTGAGGTTAGAGAGGTGGATTTATTGGGGTTGGATCTAGTTATAGAGGCTCTTGAGAAGGTTAAGATGATTAGGAAAAGGTTGAGGACAACCCAAAGTTGTCAAAAATCCTATGCCGATGTAAGAAGAAAAGACCTAAAATTCTAAGTGGGTGATTGGGTCTAGTTGATAGTTTCTCCAAGGAAAGGTGTGGTCTATTTTGGTAAAAAGGATAAGTTGATACCAAAGTATGTTAGTTCTTATGAGGTGATAGAGAGGGTTGGCAAGGTAGCTTATGAGTTGAAGTTGCCTAGTGAAATGAATTTGGTCCGTCCGATGTTCCATGTTTCTATACTAAGAAAGTGTTTTGACAATCCTCATGCCATTATACCTCTTAATGTTGTGGGTGTTGTTGAGGATAACTTGACGTATGAGGAGGTTTTGGTTCAGATCTTGGATAGGCAAGTAAAGATATTGAGGAACAAAGAAGTGACATATATTAAGGTCCTTTGGAGGAACCAACAAGTCGAAAGTGCTACTTGGGAGGCCTAAGCGGACACGTAAAAGCGGTATCCTTATCTTTTGCACTCCACTCAAGCCTAAGGTACTAATCCTAAGTCTCATATGTGACTTCAAGTTCTACATTTCAGCCCCTATGTCATTCATATGCATTCATGTTTAAGTTGGTAAACTCATGATGATTTAACACTTATGTTACGGATTTGACAATGGTGTTTTACATGTTATGTTGGATTCTTGTTGGGGCTGATTTGTGCATAATTATGCTTGTCTTGTATGCCTCTTTTACATTGGGGGATGAATATTCCCAAGGGAAATATATTGTAAAAACCCCAAAAGTGCCAAAAAAAATATGCCTTGGAAGTGCCCGTAATTTCCATATATCTAAAATAATTCATTTGTTATTCGAAGATCTGACTTTATATTTGTGATCAGGGGGTCAAAATTAGGTGAAAAAGAGTCTGCCCTTGATTTAAGGGTGAAAGAATAGCAATTATAAATTTTAACGGATGATTTTCAGTGAGCTATTGGCGATGCTTCTGCGATGCGCCTTGCGCTCTATTTAGTACAAAACCCCTCTCCGCATCCTCTTCAGTATGCGAAGATGTGTTTTTCGCCTGGTAATTTTTCTTGTGTGGCCCAAAACATTCTAAGTGTTGGACCCAAGTTTCCAAAATGTGTTTTTACCTATACTTAGCCAAACTACACCCTCATATCCCCCAAAATATTTCCCAACACTCACTTAAACACTTAGCCATATTTTCACACCCAAATTCAAGATCCAAAACCCTCATCCAAAGCTAAGATTCTCTTCAAGCTTTAAGCCTCCATCTTCAACCTTCGCTAAGATTTTCTCCAAACCTAAGGTATGTGGTGTTAAACCATTGGGTCCTTCCACCCATGGTGCCTAAACCCTCTTTTACTTAATAATGTTGGTTGAGGTCTCTTCCCACACTTATGTTAGACTACATCTTGTATATTTTGAAATACTTATTGTTATTATTATGAGGGTGAGCGAAGAAAGTTTCTTGACCCCCGCTCCATTCCAAGTTAGAGGTGTTGTTTGATGTTATGATGTATTTATGCTATGAGCTTGACTCTCTTATCTTTTTTCTTATGAATGTTAAATACTTCCCTTAATCCAGTTTCCCCCTTTTTAATGTATCTTGAAATTTCTGTATTACTTCCATAAACAAGGATGTGCGATTGATATGCTAAGAAGCTTGTTTGGGCCCCCTTCAGGTTCTCATTCGCCATGTCACATCTAGGCCCTAGGCTTAGGTCGTGACAAGTACTATATTATCTAAAAATAGCATAGACCAAGGTACCTCCTCTTGAATGGATTGTGTCAGCTCATCCATCACTAAAGCAAAAAAGAAAAAGGCTAAGCACTTATCTTTGATGAAGTCCTATCTAGACTGGAAAATACTCAATCTCCTCCCACCATTCTTACTCGAGTCTTGGCTCCATAATAAATGTCCTTTATAACTCTAATATACACCATTGGGACACCTTTTACCTCTAGGCACCTCTATAGTACATCCCTCAGAACTCTATTATAGGATTTCTCAAGATCAGTAAATAACATATGAAGGTCCCTCCTTCTTTCCCTATATCTCTCCACTATCTTTGAACAAGATGAATTAATTCTGCGGTCGATTGCCCTGATATAAATCTAAATTGATTTTGTGAAATAGACACTCTTCTTCTCACCCTCACTTCCACCACTCCCTCCCAAACTTTCATAGTGTGCCTTAGCAACTTGATGCCCATGTAACTATTGCAATTTTGAATATCACCCTTGTTCTTGTACAATGGAACCATTATACTCCTCCTCCAGTCATCCGACATCTTAGAAGTCTTCAAATCTCATTGAAAAACCTAGTCAATCACTCCAAACCATCCTTGGTCATGCTCTTCCAAAAATCTACCAGAATCTTATTACTCTTCCTCTATTCATCCTACTGATAGTACGTCTAACCTCCACAACTTTGAAACACCTACAGTCGGAAAAATCTTGATGGCTATCAAAGTGTGACAAATCACACAACTTAATATTTGTATCCCCTTTTTCATTTAGGAGTTTGTCAAAGTAAGTTTGCCATCTTCTCTTGATGGTATTCTCATCCACTAACACCTCGCCATTCTTATCTTTGATGCAGTTTACTTGGTCCAGGTCATGAGCTTTTCTCTCACTTTTGCGAGCCTATAAAATCTTTTATCCCCGCCTTTCTCTTCTAGCTCAATGTACAAATGTTTAAACATTGCTGTCTTAGCACTCGTGACTGCCATTTTTGTTTCTACCTTTTTCTATCTTATATATATCTCAAAGACTTCATTTTTCATCTTCATCTATCCACTCTGACCACTTCATATAGGCCACCTTCTTAGATTTCACTTTGCCTTGGACTTCTCTATTCCCCACCAATCATCTTCATGTCCACCAAAGGTCCCTCTCGATACCCCTAGTACCTAGGTAGCTACTTTTCTAATGCAACCAGCAATAGCATTCCACATATTGTTGATATCCCCGCAACTACTCTATGCTGCCAAACTACTCAACTTCTCACTCATCTCTAAAGAAAGAATAGAAGTCAAGCCTCCCCATCTAATCTTTGGTTTGGTAGAGATAACCTTCTTCTTCTTATCATTTTAATCTCTAAATCCATCATTAAAAGCCTATGTTGAGTGAAAATATTTTCACTCGGAATAATCTTACAATTCTTACAAAGGCTTCTATTACCTTTTCAAAGGAGAAGGTAATCAATATGGGTTTTCGGTACCATGCTGCGAAAAGGTAATCAAGTGATTTTTGCTCTTTTGAAAACATGAGTTAGCTATAACTAACTCAAATGCTTTCACAAAATCTAAAAGAGACGTCCCTTCTGGATTTCTCTTCCCAAACCCGAAGCCTCTATGCATATTGGCAAAACTACTAGAAGTAGCACCAATATGTCCATTAAAATCTCCCCTTATGAAGAACTTTTCTATGGCTAAACCTCTCACAAGCTCATCCAAATCCTCCCAAAAGAGTTTCTTGACTTCCTCATCCAAGCTCACTTGCGGTGCATTTACATTCACTATATGTCTGCCGGTAACTAGTCTAATAGATATCATCCTATCATTTACCCTCTTGACCTCAACCACAAAGTCCCTAAGGTCTTTATCTACTGGTATACCTACTCCATTTCTATTCCTATTGCCTCCAGAGTACCATAATATGAATCCGTCTACATCCCGAGCTTTGGTACCTACCTATCTGGTCTTTTGAACATATGCTATATTAACTTGTCTTCTTTGAAGGCACTTCACTAACTCTATAGACTTCCCTGTAAGTGATCCTGTGTTCCACGACCCTACTCTTAACCTACGTATGCCCTTTTCACTCTTACTACCACTATCTCTTGCCTCCAACCCCAACCGATAACATGACCCTACTCCACCATCAATTCCAAGTGCCACTAAACTATGAACTACTAAATAATCTAGAGATATATGCTATAAGTAGCCCCTAAAGGAAGACACCAACTCTCTCAAATAATCAGCCCAATAGTATATTAATACCAAGACACTCAAATATACGCTAGGATCCCAATTTAATTACGAACAAATACAATACAACAAACAATAAGCTCACTATTTGAATTGTTCCAAACAATTAAGTTTCAAGGAACAAAAGGCAAAACTATTTAATAGCATAAATCAGCAAGCCCACAGTTCCAATTTTACAGCAAAAATTTAATAATAGAACAATATAAGTAAGCCAAAAAAAGTTAGGCACAACAAGGCAATAAAAATGAGATAGTGCAGATAAAGAATGAAGTACTGCAGCCAAGAATAATAGGCAACAAAAATTTTAGATACCACTGGAAAGATATTGCAAGGTTCTGCACACAAAACCTAGAAATAGAGAAAGGAGAGGAATGATTGAACCTAGATTGCCAAAAAATGGTCGAAATTGCTGAATCTGATTGACCATTGTTGATCGAAAGCGTCGTTGGAAAGACCATCCAGAAAAATAGACACTTGTCATCGTCGGAGAAGTAGAGAGACACTAACCTTAAAGATCGAGTGTATGGGTGCTGGAACTACACCATCAGAGGAGATGACAACGATGGTGATAGTGACAGCGAGATTATGTAAAACTCTTGTTATACTTTTTGCGGCGAGATCGTCATATTCGCCGGAGAAATAGAGAGGGTGTGGAACACCGGTAGAGAAAATCCCTAAATATGTAAAGTTTGAAATAAAAAATTTACAATATTTGTTCAAGTGGGAGGGGGGGAGGTACGGTGGGAGGAAATGGTGGGGTAAGAAAAATATTTTTATTTTATGTTATAATAGTTTTTTAAGTAATAATACTTTAATATTTAATTTTAACTAATACTATCATTTATTTATTTTTTCCATAGTGGAATGTGTTGTCCATATAGAGTGTGATGTGACAGTTAAAAAATAAAAGAGACTGTCGTACACACATCATGGTGAGAGTGGAATAAAAGATAAATGTGTGTTTCTCAAACTAATAAGTGATATTTAGGTATGAAACCCACACTTCCAATAGTTTAGGTATGAAACTAAAACAAAAGAATATTTCAGGTGTGTTTTTGATACTTATCTCAGAAGAAAATGGTGATAGTTAAAAAAGAAGAAGAAGAACATGAGTTACACATATTTAATTGTTCTCTGTCTTAATAAACACACAATTTGTTGTATTTGTTATTGTTGTATTGCGAGACTGATGAAAATATTAAGAATATTACAAAATTTTAAAATCCAATAATGTATCAAATAAGAGAAAAGAAAAGGATATGTAGTTGCTGCAGCAACCTCAAAACCTATTTGTTTCTTTTTCAATAGTTAATAATTACTGTATCCACATATTCTTCCATTAATTACTGTGTTTGTTGCATCAATTTAGGTACTTGATGAAACAATTGCTTAAATTGCTGTAGTAAATTTCTTAATTTGCAAGCTTAAGTTGTTGCAACAACATAAGATTGATAGAGTAATTGCTTAAGTTTCTTGGATAAATGTCTTATGTTGCTGCAATAACTTAAGCAGTTGATGATGCAACCACTAAGTTGTTGCTACAAATTCTTAAGTTGCAACCTTAAGGTGATGCAGTTTCTTAAGTTGTAATTTTAAGTTATTGCAACAACTTAAGTCTGATAAATCAGTTACTTAAGTTTCTTCAGTACATGCCTTAAGTTGCTACAACAACTTAAGTAGTTGATGAATAATTACTTAAGTTGTTGCAATAAATTTCTTAACCTTAAGGTGTTGCAACAACTTAAGTAGTTGATGAGGCAACTCTTGAGGTTGTTGTAGTTCCTTAAGTTATAGTAAATTTCTTAAGTTATAACCTCAATGTATTGCAACAACTTAAGTAGTTGATAAAATATCTATTTAAATTATTGCAGTGTAACATCCCAGGTATTTAAATGTTGAAATATGATATATCAAGGTAAAACATTGTAAATATAACCTTGGAGAATTTTTGGATTAAGTATTTTGAAAAATAAAATTTTTAAAAATTTTCTTATGCAGAAGGGTCAGTGACAGAACCATGTCATGGACCTACTCCAGGATAGTCTAAACTCTTTCTTGGTCTAAATTGGCCAAAAGTACATTTTTCTCAAAATTTACTATGATGAACCTAGTTCACGTTGTGGTCTTGTGCCACCTATTTCATTCGATTTCAATTTTTAAATGGGGGAACTTTGGATGTTTTTTTCTATGTATTATTTAATGAACTATAACACCCCACATTTTTCATGTACTAATGCTATGTAAATGAATCATGTTATGGTTGGGTCAAATTAGCGTCAATTCTTGAAAGGGCTTGAATCTCGTCTTAATGGACGATATGCGAGTCTAAATGCTTAAGAGGGTTGAGGGTGTATATGTGTTGGTGTTAAATTAAGGATATATTAACCCTATACTAAGTAAATGAATTGAGGTTATTGTATGACTTAATAATCTAGTAGGTTAGTCACCTACTTTCTTAGCTTAAAATTGATAGCTAAATGGAGACGAGGCTCGACACCGAATTGGTTCAAGTTCAATTATGAATAAATTCCGTGTTAAGGATGTAACTTTGGCCCATGTTTAAGTATCATAAATGTACCTTTTTTTGTAGTCCAAGAATAATTTAAAAACGTCCAATAAGTACACTACAAACAACTTGGCCATTTGGACCCAAAGAAAACCAAGAACAAAGCTGAAATTGATAGCAAAGGTCCATAATATTTGAGACCTAATTAAGCCCAATTTTGGAGGATAAGATGCTACAATAATAGACCATTAATGCGTGTTATTATCAGGTTAAATGTGGACATGAAACCTGGCCAAAATCAATCTTTAAAAATGTGTTAAGTGCAGCACTAATTCATTCCACTAGGAAATAAAGTTTCAGCTTTCTTAACGTGTTTTGTCTTCTCTATAATTCACTTCACCAAGCTGCAAACTCAATTGACTAAGGATTTTGAACGGAATCTAGAACATATAAGGCAAAGGTCAGAAATTATAGTTGTGTATTTAGTATTATTTCTTCATAAAAAACAAGAAGTATATGATAGTATCTTTGCTGGAAATTTGCTGGAAATTCGTGATAGTTTGTGTCTAGAAAGTTGCTGCACACTTGCCTTTTATTTTGGTGACTTCTATATGGTTGATGAGTTATATTATTAACATAAATTGATGTTAGTAACATGGTTTAAGTTATAGATATTGCTAGTATGGTTTCTTTATGCAAAACAAGAAGTATATGCTATTATGTTATACTGAAAATT
>JAOTQJ010033038.1:0-15825 GCA_025642045.1 Solanum sejunctum
CATTCCCAATCTATCGGTACTAAGTCATCATCCCACAAGAATACATATGCATAGATATACATCCTTTCAAAAGGGAGAATAGTTATTTTTCAAATCCTATCAATGTATTCTTAGTCTTAAAAATCAAACACTTCTCATAATAATTTATATTAAGGCTCAAATGCTTGAATCGTAATTCATAATTTATAATACTCATGTATAGGAGTAGATCATTAATACATACATAATGGTGGAAGCACCCATAATGCTCAAAGAGCCAAAATCATAGACATATATGAAACGACCCTAAAAAGGCCCAAAAATGTACCTCGAAAGTGCTTGAAATTGTAATTTCTATATATCTAAAAATCCATGCATTATTTTAAAAATCTGACTTCATATTCTTGTTCAAGCGGTCAAATTTAGGGGAAAAAGGGTGCAACCCCGATTTCAGAACAACCCTAGTAAAATTCAGATTTTCAAAGTGAGCTCAATAATAGTGTTCCTGCGCGTTCTTAATGCGAAGCGCCCCTGTACATTTTACTGTCTAGTTTTTAGTTTTGGTCCAAGACTTTTAAGTCTTGGGGTTAAGTGTTTCAATACATGAAAGTACCTATACTTAGCTTTATTTCACCCTTATATCATTCAAGACAATCTCCCATACTCACTCAAACACTTAGGCTTATATTTCGTTCAAGATTCAAGTTCCAAAACCCTCTCTGGATCTTAAGGAATTCAACCAAGCTTCAAGTCTCCATCTCCAATCTTTATTAAGTTCATCTCCAAAGCTAAGGTATGTGGGTTTCTTTCATGGGTTCCTTTCACCCATGATACCTACGCTTCCTTTTACTTAAATATGCATGATTTAAAAGATGATTTACTCATGGGTCTTATTTATTATGAAAATTATTGCACACTATGCTGGGGTTTATGAAATTGTGATTGTTTTGCTATGTTTTAAGCTATGAAGCCAAAATTTATTGTAAGATTTGATGAAACGTTTTGATGCATGTTGCCTGAGGGTGTTACCAAGTATCTATTGAAGGTTTTATATTAATTTTTCTAGCATGATTTCACTTTTTAATTGCATAATTTTATACTAGCCCTACACACCCTCTAAGTGTTTGACAAAATATCCAGTTATGGTTTCTTGAGGAACATATGGTCCAACGCATATCCCATGAGTTGAATGACTATATGATAATGAAATAAGTGTATGTATATGCGGACTATATGATGATAAAGTGAATGCATGCATATGGTATTCTCTATATAGTGTTGGAATATGACCATGGCCTTCTCGGGGGTTGTGCGTAGGGTAACTTTGTCAAGAGGTTTGTACCTTGATAACCTATCGAAGGGTTTATACTCTAGCACCACAGATGGTAGGGTGCGACTATCCATCAACCTTATTGGGGGTTTGTACCCATCAACCTATCAGGTGGGTTTGTACTCTGACACTACAGGTGGTAGGGTGCGACGATCCACTAACCTATCAGGAAGTTTGTACTCTGGCACCACAAGTGGTAGAGTGCAATGTTGCACCAACCTATTGATGGGATTTGTACCTCAATCATCAAGGATGGTAGGGTGTGATGATCTATTAATAGTTTAATGGTCTCTTCTTACACATATATTATGTTTTATGTAAGCATGTTTTACTTAAGCATTAATCATACATGCCATATAGTTACTATGCTATCTACTATTTATCTCTATACATTTTGATTATGATGTCCATCTCTTATTGCATTGCATCACACATACTTAATACATTCAAATGTACTAACGCATACCCTATGCCTATATGATGTCATCATATAGGAATCGGTGCACCAGTTGATCATTCTCTTCCTCTATGTGGCTAGTATGATTGCCTCTCAAGCTTGTTGGTGAGTCCTCCATTCTGGGGATGTTGCTTATGATCTCTTGCTATGTACTAAAGATGTCATTCTTTTATTTATATATTGACTATGAGGGTGAGCCCGGTTATTTATCGTAGCCCCCACTCTTATCTATTTAGTAAAGGTGTTGTTGGATATGATATACATCTATGATATAAGTCTTGACTCTCTTGTTTCTTAATGATTATGATATAGAAGTTTGCCCTTAGTCCCAATTCCCTTTGTTTATGCTTATCTCTTATTATCATTTTAATTGCTTCTGCGACTAAGGATGTGTAATGATATGCTTTGAGGCTTATTTGGAGTCCTTTTAGGTTCACCATTCACCGATCACGTCTAGCCCTTAGGCTTAGATCATGACAAAGATGGTATCAGAGCACTAGGTTGTTAGATCGTCGGAGTCCAACACACCACGTCGATTAGAGTCTTATTCATGGTTGTGAAGCATGCCATCACTATTAGTAGAAGGCTATGAGGCATTCTAGGAAATATTTTCCTTTTTCATGATCTATGTCATGCGATAGAGTTAAGCCCCTAGGGCATATTGCTAATCTAACTATTATATTTTAGGATATGTCTCGAGCTACTTAAGATGATAATGTGATTAATATAGAGATTCGTAATGCTCTATGGGAAGTGGCCATAAAGGCGACAAACATTGCAACTCACCTTGGTCAACAAGTCGATGCTCCTAAGACTGCAAATGTTAAAAGGATAGGTGGTGAGGCCAAGAAGGCCCATGTTAGAGTATAGTTCCAAAGTCTCTAGGGTAAAGGTGATGTTATGTGTTCAATGTGTGATAAACTTCATAGGGACCCATGTTTCAAAGGTACCAATGCTTGTTTTGATTATGGCGAATTGGGACATTAGAGGAAGGATTGTCCTCATAGGCGCACTAAGAGTGAAGGAGGTGATGGTGGGATGACTAATCCTAAGTGCCAAGGGTGTGGGAAGTACCATGGTGGCCCATGCTTGAGGAAGACCAATGCTTGTTATGGATATAGTAAAGTGGGTCACAAGCGGTGAATTGTCCATATGTTCGAAGGAAGTGTAAAGGTGGTCATGTTAATCAAATGGCTCAAGAAGGGAGTGAGGTGCCCGATGTTGCTACCAGTATGTTGAAATTTTCTTTGGCTTTGAAGTGTTGCATTGATGAGCAGGTGTGCCACTATTTCTTTCATTATTCTTTGGTAGCTAGTCAGTTTCATGAGTGTCATGAAGTCTTTTTGGTGTCTATCTCATTTATGAGCCTATTGTTGTTTGAAAGTTTGTAGGTGTTGTTCCATGTTCATATTGCATTAGGTCTTGCCTTGTGATTTGTGGTGTTTTGTGTGGCAAATTCTGATGTTATTCTTGGGGTGGATTAGTTACATGCATGTTGTGTCTTCCTTGATGTAGGGCCTATAGAGTTAAGTTCCAATTCTCTATTGAGTTTGTCCTTGAGTGGGGGGATAGTAATATGGTTACAAAGGGGTAAGTCCATTTCTTGTCTTAAGGTATAATTGATCTCTAAGTGTTGCCCCCATGTTCTTATTGCATAAGGTCTTGTCTTATGATTTTGGTTGAACATAGTTTGTTGGATTAGAGGTCTTGAGGTGGTTTGTCTACTTGCATATGGTGTCTCCTTTGATTATAGAACCCGTAAAGTTGTAATATGATGGTTAAGAATGGTCGATCTATTTGGTCAACTACAATGGGTTAGTCACTTCTCTAAGCTTGATCTTTGGTTCTAGTTTTGTTCCGAAGGGATGATTAGGGTAGGTGATATCCCTAAGAGTTTCTCAGATTAGGAGTTAGACTTTTGAGTATGTTGGAGTTATTTGGTTGGCTTATGCACCGCATATGTTTATAGATTTCATGATAAGGTCTTTAGTCCCTGCCTTGTTATATTTGTGGTGGTCTCTAATGATGAAGTATTAATTTATTTAGAGCTTATGAACCATCTTTTGGCAATGTTACAAATCTTTGGGTAAGAGGAGTTGTATGTTAAAGTATGTAAAGTGTGAAATGTCATTAGAGGAAGTTACCTCCCTAGGCATGTGGTAGCAGAGGATGGTATTAAGATTGATCCTAAGGAGACGTGTGTGATTAGAAATTAGCTTAGACCTTTGACTCCCTTGGATATTAGGAGTTTCTTGAGCTTAACGAGTTACCACTGGAGGTTTGTGAATGGGTTCTCTCATATTGCTTCTCCCATGACTAAGTTGACCAAAAGGAAGGATAAGTTTTCTCTGCTCCTATCTTGTCCTCACTGGATGGGGTGGAAGGGTTTGTTGTATAGTGATTGTCTCCCGGATTGGTTTGGATTGTGTGTTGATGCAAGGTGGTTAGGTGGAAGTCTATGCTTTTAGATAGTTAGAGATACATGAGAAGGGTTATCCTACCAACGACTTTGAGTTGGCTACCTTAGTATTTGCTTTGAATTTGACATCATTGTTCATTGTTTGTATGGGTGTGTGCTGATGTAATTACCATCCACTAGAGTTTCTAATATGTGTTCACCCAAAGGGATCTTATCTTGAGACAAAGGAGATAGATAGAACTTCTTAAGGATTATGATATAAGTATGTGTTATTATCCTAAAAAGACTAATATTGTGGCCGATGCTTTGAGTAGGGTGTCTATAGGCAGCCTAGCTCATGATAATGGTGATGATGAAGAGGTGGCTAGGGAGGTAGCTAGGGAGGTGTGTCAGTTGACTAGGTTAGGGGTTTGATTTAAATAGGTTGATAATGCAGTGTTATTGTTGTTGATGGTTCTAAATCTTCATTAGTTGATGAGGTAAGAGCAAAGTAAGACCTTGATCCCTCCTTGTTAGAATTAAAGGTCTTGGTGAAAGAGGGCAAGGTGGAGGTTTTCTCCCGATAGGGAGATGGTGCCTTTAGGTACCAAGGTAGGTTATGTGTACCTTGTATTGATGTCTTGGTGGAACAGATCCTTAATGAAGCCCATAATTCTTCTTATTCTATTCACCCTAGTTCTACCAAATGTATAGAAATTTGAGAGATGTGTATTGGTAGGGAGGCATGAAGAAAGGCATTGAAAAATTTATTTTTGGTTGTCATAGTTGTAGGTAATTTAGAGCCGAACATCAAAGGCCAGGTGGCTTGACCCAAGACATAAAGATTCCAACTTGTAAGTGGGAGGTGATTAATATGGATTTTTGTTGTTGGGTTGCCCAGGACTAGAAAAGGTTTTGATTACATTTGGGTTATGGTTGATAGGATGATAAAATTGGCTCATTTTATACCAGTTAAAACTACTTATGGTGCCGAAGAGTATGCTAAATTGTACATTCATGTGATGGTGAGAACACTTGAGGATATGCTTAGGGCTTGTGTATTGGAGCTTAAGAGTAGTTAAAATGGTCATTTTCCTTGGATTGGGTTGCCTATAACAATAGCTATCATTCTAGCGTCGGGATGGCTTCTTTGAGGCTCTCTATGGTAGGCGATGTAGATCACCGGTTGGGTGATCTAAAGTGGGAGAGATTACCCTGTTGAGTCCGAATCTGATTATGGAGGATATTAAGGAGCAATAATAATACCTCTTTCATTCAATTCAAGCTTATGATAACACGTCAAGTCCTTTTATGATTCCTAGTCTTATGTTTCAGCTCCTATGTCATTGCATGCATTCATGTTTATATTGACAAGTTTATGGTGATTTCACACTTATGATGAGATTTTTGAAATGATGTTTAAGTGCATTGTTGTATCCTTATATGGGCGGAAATTGTCATGTTTGTATCTCTCATATACGCTTCTTTGACATTCGAGGATGAATGTTCCCATGGGGGAGATATTGAAATGACCCCAAAAAGTACCTGAAAATGTGCCTCGAAAGTTCCCGCAATCGTAATTTCTGTATATTTAAAAATTAGCTCGTTATTTCAAAAATTTAAATTCATATTCTTGTTCAAGGGGTCAAATTTAGGGGGAAAAGGAGTCTAACCCCTATTTTAGAGAAACCATAGCAAAATTCAAATTTTCAAAGTGAGCTCGGAAATAGTGTTCCTGCGCGTTTTTAATGCGATGCGCCCCTGTACATTTTACTATCCAGGTTTTAGTTTCGTCTAGCCTAAGTGTTCCCATATATGAAAATACCTATACTTAGCCTTATTTCACCCTCATATCATTTAAGACAATTCCCAATACTCACTCAAATATAGACTTATATTTCTTAAGATTCAAGTGCCAAAACCCTCTCTAGATCTTAAGGATTTCAACTAAGCTTCAAGTCTCCTTCTCCAATTTTCATCAAGTTCATTTCCAAAGCTAAGGTATGTGGATTTCTTTCATGGGTTCCTTTCACCCATCATACACAAGCTTCCTTTTACTTAAATTTGCATGATTTAAAGATGATTTACTCATGGGTCTTATTTATTATGAAAATCACTGCACACTATGTGGAGGTTTATGAAATTGTGACTGTTTTTGCTATGTTTTGAGCTATGAAACCAAGATCTATTGTAAGCTTTGATGAAGAATTTTGATGTATGTTGCTTGAGGGTGTTACCAAGTATCTCTTGAAGGTTTTAGATTGAATTTTCTAGCACGATTTCACTCTTGAATTGCATGGTTTTACTCTAGCCCTACACACCCTAAAAGTATTTGATAAAATGTCCAGTTATGATTTCTTGAGGAATTGAAGGTCCAAGCCATAACTTAAGAGTTGAATGACTATATGATGATAAAGTGAATGTATGCATATGGGATTCTCTATATAGTGTCGGAATATGACCATGTTCTAATTGGGGGTTGCGCACCAAGTAACCTTGCAAGGGGTTTGTACCTTGATAACCTAACGAAAGGTTTGTATTCCAGCACCATGGGTGGAAGGCTGTGACTATACATCAAACTTATTAGGGGATTGTACCTATCAACCTATCAGGGGGTTTGTACTCTGGCACCATGGGTGGTAGGATACAATGATCCACCAGCCTATCAGGGGGTTTGTACTTCGGAATCATGGGTGGTAGGGTGCAACGATCCACTAACCTATTGACAGGGTTTATACCTCAATCAGCAAGGGTGGTAAGTTATGATGATTCACCAATAATTTAATGGTATCTTCTTACACATATGTTATGTTTTATGTAAGCATGTTTTACTTAAGCATTAATCATACATTGTCATATTATTACTATGCAATCTATTATTTATCTCTATGCATTTTGACTATGATACCTATATCTTGTTGCATTGTATACCACATACTTATCACATTTAAACGTACTAACACATACTATATACATACATGATGTCACCATGTAGGAACTGGTGCACCGCTTGATCATCTTCCTCCTTCATGTGGCTAGTACGATTGTCTCTCAATCTTGTTGGTGAGTCCTCCATTTCAGGGACGTTACTTATGATCTCTTACTATGTACTAAAGCTATCTTTCCTTAATTTATGTATTGACTATGAGGGTGAGCCTGGTTGTTTTATCGTGGCCCACACTCTTATTTATGTAGTAGAGATATTGTTGGACATGATATATATCTATGCTATAAGCCTTGACTCTCTTGTTTCTTAATGATTATGATATGGAAGGTTACCCTTAGTACCAATTCCCTTTGTTTATTCTTATCTCTTATTGCTATTTTAATTGTTTTCGCGATCAAGGATATGTAATGATATGCTATGATGCTTGTTTAGGGTTCCTTCGGCTTTTCCATTCGTCGATCACGTATAGCACCCATTCTTGGGTCGTGACAATAAATGTGATCACATTCTTGTCATATTCAAATCCTTGTCAAAATCATATAATAGAAAACAATTGGACTTAACCCAATTTATAATTTTCATAAATTTCCATAATCATGAGGTGCATATGTTATGCATGAAATGAGAGTGACATGGGTTATTTAGATTCAATCTAAAATCATCAATATAATATGAAATTCAATTGAAAACATAATTAAATACACATTTGAAATCATAATATAATCGCTCATGCTTAGATCAAAACCTTAAAGGGACCATGCATAATCATAGATTCATAAAAATGATGAAATTCAATATTTCAAAGCTTAAATCATCTTAAAATCAATAGATGAACACAACCCAAGCATTAATAGAATTTTAAGAATCATAATATTCAAAAATCCCAAATTAAAGTAAGAATACAATTTCTGTAGATTTCATGAAAATAATTTTGGGTCTCCTTGATTGAAAGGAAATCAAGGATCAACCCACATACCTTCACCAAGATGAAGAAACCCCAAAGAATTTGAAGAACACTTGAGTTCCTTAAGCTCAAATGTTGATATCTCCAAGAGTTCTTTTGTGGAAAGCTTTTGAGAGGGTTTCAAAAATATGAAGAGTAATTTTAAATGTTTGAAATGGATTTTAGGTATCTAGATGACCATAGAATAGCATATAAATTCCCAAAAGACCAATAGAAATAATCAAATTTATGAAAATGCTATTAATGAATCAAATAGAAATTTTGGTCGAACTCACTTTATTGATAGCTTCATGGGCCGTGTGTCATTACACAGTCCATGAACTTGCCCTTGAACCCACACTTAGCAAAAATTCTAGATGTTGGAACTTTGCTCAATATTGAGAAATTTTAAATACCAAGGTGAGTCCCACGGTTGGATGAACGACTTGTGAATCTCACCACGGTTCGTGGGGCTCGGTGCGGCACCAACCTAAGCCAAAAACTCTCCAAGTCAACCTTGAAGACACCAGTTATCCCAGATGACTGATCTGGTGACACATGGTGCCACTCTTGGCCACAAAATCATTTCTCCACACCAAGATTGCACCTCACTTACGATTTACCTCACCCTTGAAGGCCATACGACTAGTACCACTGGTCATACCCTAATACATATGCCAAAAATGACCATTTTAGGCTTAAGGTTGTTCCAACGGATAGTGAGAAGCCTGACTGCCTGTGTAGGTGCCCGCATGGCAACACTGCATAGGAGAGTCTTACGAAAACGGGCATAACTTCTTGCTTCGAACTCAGAATGATGTGAAACTTGATGCATTGTAAATATAATTCAATGAGCTTCAATTTGATAGGTTATGGTCCACTAATTCCTTTTATGCTAAGAGATATGACTAGTTAAAGTTGATCCTTCTATCGGTACTTGTGAAAAACATAGCCCATGGAATTCCTTTGAGCTTGGCTTAATGTAGAAGACCCATGATGGCCTTAAAAAACATAAATAAACTTGAATTTAGGGATTGAAAGTGTAATTAGATTGAGCTTGAAGATCTTATACTTTGAATTTTTCGACGAAGTCACCTTCATAGGAGGCCACACGGACGGTGTAATGTCATATGAGCTGTGACGCTGTCTGTACCCCTCTCCTTAGAAAAATTTCATGATAAAGTTATGTGGTAGTGATTCTATACTTAGAAAGTTTTCATTCCTAAATCCTTACGGGTGGCCACAAAGCCGTGACACTCCACACGAGCTGTGAACTTGGCCGTTGACCATACTTGGTCCCAAAACTTTTCTGTAACCAAATTTCCATGCTCCATTGAGGTCATATGAAGTTCAAATCCTTACATCATCTCCCCCTTAAGAACATTCATCCTCGAATGTGCTAGAACAAGGCTTGAAAGGCTTGACTTAGAACATGCAACGTCCAAACGCAAGGCACAATGAATATTCATCATTTGAAGATCCTGAAGTTTTTAAAAATCATATCAAAGCATATTCTAATCATTCAAAACATCAAAAAAATTCATTTTCCTGTACATGTAAGTACATGTATGCTTGTCAGGTAATGAAACTCAAGAGTAGAGTAATTGGGACCATCGGGAATAGGAAGAACCTAATACCATAGGCTTGAGAAGATTGGAAAGAATAGAGGTATTATTGCATCATACTTTATTCCATTTCCCACATAGCACTTTGAATTTATTGATCTTGTTGCAAAGCCTCTCTACTTGCCCATCAAAGAGCTCAACCGGAATTTTCTTATAAGACAAGTTCTCCCCAACCTCAACACCTTCTAAAGACACAATAGGTAATAGGATCACGAATCAATTTCCTCAACATAAATACATGGGAAAACCAGGTGAATAGATCCAAGTGCAAGGCAAATCCAACCTACAAGACATATTCTCAACCCGCTTAACAATCTCTTGAGGACTTACACACCGAGGACTTAGCTTGCCTTTTTTTCCTAACACACATCATGCCTTCCATAGGTGAGACTTTCATATACACCTTATCACCAATACAAAACACAAGATCCTCTCCAACATCCAAAAAGAATTTTCATGACTTCAAACCATCTTCACTTTTTCCTAGAGCCAATTTCACTCTTTCCATAGCCTCCAACACTAGATCAGGGCCTATAGAAGTCATCTCATCTAACTCAAACTACCCCCACGAAAGACCTACACCTTCTACTGTATAAAGCCCCAAACAAAGCTATACCAAAGCTACCATAAAAGCTATTATTGTAAGCAAACTCAATAAATGGTAGATGATCATCCCAATTAACCTAGAATTCTAACATACAAGATCTCGACATATCCTCCAAAGTTTAAATTTTGCTCTCAGCTTTCCCAATAGATTGAGGATGAAAATCGGCAGTTAACTTCACCCTAGCGCTAAGCCTCTTTTGAGATGATTTTAAAAAGTAAGAAGTAAGTTGGGTACCATAATCCATTATAATAAAAGTAGGCACACCATCCAGTTTAACCAACTCCCAATTACATAACTTGGCATTATCTTCAAAATTAAAAGTAGTCTCAACCAATAAAAAGTGAGCCAATTTAGTCTTCCGATCAACAATAACCCAAATTGAATCAAATTGATTTCTAGCACAAGGCAAACCAGCCGTAAAATCCATGTTCACCTTTTGCCACTTCCAAGTCGAAATTTCAATATCTGGAGTCAAACCACTGGGCTTTTGGTGTTCTGCCTTCAATTGTTGACAATTAGGTCATTCAAATACAAACTTGGCTATACCCTTCTTCATACCATGCCACCAATGCACTTCCCTTAAGTCCTGACACATTTTGGTAGTTATCGGATGAATAAAATAATGAGAATTATGGGCTTCACTCGTGATCACCCTCCTAAGATCATCCACATTCGGAACACATAAACGATCTTGGTACCGAATCACACCATCTTCTGATTGGAAGAAAACCTCTATCTTCTTTTCAGCAACCAACATATTCAATGCAACCAATGATGGACCTAGATCTTGCGAAGGATTAACATTAATAACCATAAAAGATTCGCCCCCATTCTGAACGTGAATATCACCATCATTAGAGTCGGCCTATAGAACACCTAAACTAGGCAAACGGTGAACATATTTTGCCAACACTTTTTTCCCTTCATCAACATGAGCCACACTTCTCATGGATAGCCTACTAAGAGCATCAGCTATAACATTTGCCTTGCCGAGATGATATTGCACACTCATGTCATAGTCCTTAAGGAGTTTCAACCATCTCTTTTGGCTCAAGTTACTATCCCCTTGAGTGAATACATATTACAAACTCTTGTGGTCGGTGAAAATATCAACATGCACCCTATACAATTAGTGTCTCCAAATCTTCAAGGTAAACACCACCGCCACTAACTCAAGATCATAAGTCGAGTAATTATGCTCATGCACCTTCAATTGCCTTGATGCATAGGCTATCACCTTATCATGTTGTATAAGTACACAACTCAACCCAATTCGAGAAGCATCATGATACACCACCAACCTATCTAAGTTATCTGGTAAAGTCAAAATAGGAGCCAATGTTAGCCGATTTTTTAATATTTTCCAACCATACAAACTTGGCGTTCTTTTCAATCAACTTGGTCCATCGAGATGCAATAGATGAGAACCCTTCAAAAAACCTCTTATAATAGCCAGTCAACCCAAGACCACTTTAGATATCCAAAGGAGAAAGCTTGTCAAATAATGCATATCCTTTAACAACTCCCGTTTGACTTCAGTTACAAGATAAACTACAACTCCTTATTTGCCTGGATTGCATTACGAACCAAAAGTAACTCTCCCTATTCAATAGGGAGAGATGGAGATAGGAAATCTCAAGACACGTTCTATGGCACGATAAGAATCATGGAAAAGTGAGACATTTCCTAAAATGCCTTGTAGCATCCTCTCAATAGATATGATATGCTCCGATACCATCTCTGTCACTATCCAGACCTACAATCTAGGAGTGACATGGCGAATGGAAAGCCAAGAGTTCCCAAATAAGCCTCAAAGTATCCAAATTCACATCATCGGTTTGGAAGCATATCAAATAGTAAATGCATATTTCTATGGGATGGGAAAGTAGGAGTTACACTATGGGGATATCTAAGAAAAGGGATTAACATGGATTCATATAATATAAAGCACATAAATACTAAGGGGCGAGTAAGTATGACTCACTCTATGCGGACAATTCGAGATTTAGGATCTTCCACACTTCCACATAAAACATACACACATATCATATTTCTCATAATCAATCCATGATATCCATATCCAATAGATAACCATAATCATAAGCTTCAAATATAACACATAACATACATATCCAACGAGAGTCTACAAGACGTCCAATAATGCCTCTAGCCATAAGATTGGACGAGAACTAAGACATGTCCTGTGCTTACCCTCAAAGTAAATAACACAAATAGAATCAACATAGGTAGAAGAATGGTGGATTGTCCTTGAAAGATAGGACTCACCACAACAAATGTCATATCTGATCTAGCATCAAATAGTGGATGAAGGTAATCTCCGATCCCCACATAGTTAGATCATGTAAGCAAAAGTATGCATTAGTACATTTAAATTTACTAAGTATACAGGCATGCAACACATATGACTTATCAAACCTGCATTTCAATGTTAGATGACAAGGGCACATAATATAGAAAGAATCATATATCCAAAGAAGGGTGGTATACAAAATACGATAAAGTTCACAATGCGTGAAATGCAAAGATGCTCATATATAGTGGGTATGTGACCTTAACTAACATATTAGACCAAGCGAGCTATTACTTGAAATTCTTATGTTATCCTAACTTCAAAAAAGAGGTGGTCTACTTCCCAAAGGTAAATCATACTTCTCCTTACGGGCATCCTATTTCGTAGAAGTAACCTTCCTCACGAGTCTTCCATTTTGGATAGGATTTTCATATCATTTCTAACGTTTCATGCCTTAAATAATGAGATGAGCCTTATATATGTCTAGCAGGCCATGCCTCAACTAACGGGATGAGCCTCAGATCTTTCTAGCAGGTCATGTCTCAACTAAGGGGATGAGCCTCAAATCTCAATACTTATTCTAGCACATAGTTTAAAGAAAGAGAGAGGGCCTTTAGGGATAGCCTTGATGCCCACAATCCATCGACGTGGAGTTAAAACATCACAAGAGAATACTTATATATATATATATGTGTGTGTGTGTGCGCGCGCGCACGCTCTTCTAGAAGAGGCTATAGTCATTTCAAATCCTTTAAATTCATAGTTAGGCTCAAAAGCCAAACACATTCATAATAATTCTTTCTTAGGCTCAACTGCCAAAACATAGTCATGATTCATAATTCTCATGCATCGGAATAACTCATTCATATATACAAAATGGTGCAACCACCCATAATGCTCAAAGAGACATAATCATTGATATTTATGTGATCACATTCTTGTCATAACCAATATCTTATCAAAATTATATCATAAAATATAATTGGGCTAAATCCACTTCATAATTTACAGAAAATTTAATGTTCATAAATGCATATGCAATGCACGATGTGAGAATAACATGAGTAATTGAGATTCAATCTAAAATTAATAATATAATATAAAATTAAAGTAAATCCATAATTAAATCCACATCAAAATCATAATATAAATCACCCATGTGTAAATCAAGATTTAAAGGGGACATACATCTTCATAACTTCAATATAAATCATCATAAAAGGACTTAAAGTAACTTAAAATCATAAATAAAATGCAGCTCATGCGTTAGTTGAATTTGATAAATTAAAATAATAAAAACCCACATTGAAAGTAAGCTTAATTTCAAGAAAACTTTCTTGAAAAGATTTTGATCTTCTTGATTGGAAGGAACCAAGGATTAAAACTCACATACCTTCCTTAGGAAGATGAATTTGAGAAGACTTTAGCTTGAAATTTAAACCCCAATTGAGCTCGATCTTGAATCTTGAAGATGATACTTGGAGAGAATTTTGAGTGTTTGATTTTAGAAACTAAGGGTTAGTCTTGAATGAGAGGTTAGAAATAGTGTAGAAGAAGTTTAGGAATGGGGGTTTAAAGGTCTTAAAAAGCCTTGGGGATGGATCAAAATATCAAAAACACCTCCATAAACTCCCTTTTTAATTTTATCCATAACTTCTCACAGCTAGCTTCATGGGTCGTGAACGCTCCCCTTCTAGCCTAGACAAATTCTACGAAAAGGGCATAGCTTCTTGCTCTGAATTCAGAATGAGGTGAAATCAGATACATTGGAAAGATAATTCAAATATCATCAATATGGGAAATCATGGGACATATAGTTGATTTCGTCCTAAGATATATGACTATTTAAAGTTAACCCTACTATCGGTACTTGTGAAAAACTTAGCCCTTGGAATTCCTTTGAAACCTGTCTTGATGTAGGAGACCCATGATGACCTTAAACAACATAAATATGCTTGAATTGAGGCACTAAAAGTGAACTTAGATTGAGCTTGAACATCCCATACTTGGCATTTTTCAATGAAGTCACTTTCACAGGAGGCCACACGAGTTGTATAGTGTCATACGAGCTATGACATTGCCCATACCCCTTTCATTAGAAAAATTCCATGATCAAATTACGAGATGGTGATTCTATATTCAGAAAAATTTTACTTCGGAAGCCTTACGGATGGCCACACATGCCGTGACACCACAGACAAGCCGTGAACTTGACCATGTGACCATATTTGGTCCCAAAACTTTTTCGGAACAAAATTTCTATACTCCATTGAGGCTATACCAAGTCTGAGTTCTTATAGGTTCACATACAGTATCTTGTGTAATAAGAACGTGCCATCAATATTTAAAAGTTAGCTTTATAAAGTGGTTGGTAATTACACTAGTAATATTGTATGAGACAAATAATGTTACCCAGTCAAGAATAACTCACATGTCCAGAAGATGAATAATACAAAAATGGGGATGTTAAGATGATTATGTGGCCTTACTAAGAGAAATAAGATTAGGAGCAAGGATATTTAGGGCAAGATATAGTGGCCTCTAGGATGTATAAGATGCAGGAAGCGACATTGAGATGGTTCAAGATGTGAAAATGGAGATGCAAAAATGGTTCAAGTGATGAGGTGTGTGAATTTGACTATTGTGATCTTGAAGAGAGGTAGAGATGGAGTGAAAAATAAGTATCAAGGAGAGGAGATTAGACATGACATGACATGACATACCTATAGCTTACTCAGGGGATGAACTTAAAGATGAAGATATGAAGGTCAAGAATTAGAATAGAAAATTAATAGCTAGTCATAAGTCTCTAATTTCTCTTATAAGTATTATCATTATTTTCCCCCTACTTTCATATTCTTCAATTTTTAAAACTTTTTAAATATTCAAGCTGAAAGAGTCTAATATGACACATTATCATATGTTCAGGTGCCCAATCACGAAATGTCATAATTTGAGTGTTTAAATCAAATTTAATGCTCTCTCTATCCCATTTTATTTGACAACCTTTTTTTTTTAATCCGTCTCAAAAAGAATGTCACCTTACTCTAATTGGAAACAATTTACCTTTAAATTTCTCTCTTTTTCTCTTAGTGGAATGATTTTCAGCCGTATAAATATCTAAGAATGATTTTAGACTGCAAATTTTAAAAGTCTTCCTTTTTTCCTTAAACACTGTGTCAAGTGAAGGGGTGTCACATAAAATAGAATGGACGGAGTAACAAATTT